>JAYXIM010027548.1:0-17168 GCA_037575425.1 Anastrepha fraterculus
GTCCGCGTGAAGGAAGACCAAAAACCTTCGAAGACGCTGAATTGGAGGCATTGCTCAATGAGGATCCGTGTCAAACGCAAGAAGAGCTTGCTTCAGTATTAGGAGTTACCCGCCAATCCATTTCCAAGCGGTTGCATGCTTTGGGAATGATTCAGAAAAGGGGACTTGGGTTCCTTATGAGTTAAAACTAAGGGATGTTGAACGTCGTTGTCGTTTTTTCGGCTGTGAACAACTGCTCTAGCGGCAAGAACGGAAGGGTTTTCTTCACCGCATCGTGACGGGTGATAAAAAATGGATTCATTACAGCAATCCAAAGGAAAGAAAGTCATGGGGACTGCCCGGCCATGCTTCTACGTCGTCGCCTCGGCCGAATATCCACGCTGCGAAGGTTATGCTATGTATTTGGTGGGACCAAGTTGGTGTTATTTACTATGAACTGTTAAAACTAAGCGAAACCATTACTGGGGATCGGTATCGACTTCAATTGATGCGATTGAGCCAGAAGCGGCCGCAATACGCGGAGAGGCATGAAAAGTGATTCTACAGCATGACAATGCTCGGCCTCACGTTGCCAAACCCATTAAAACTTACCGGGAAACACTGAAATGGGAAATCCTACCCCACCCACCATATTCTCCAGATATTGGCCTGTCCGATTATCACCTGTTCCGATCGATGGCACATGGTCTAGCTGACCAGTAGTTCCATTCATATGAAGACGTCAAAAAATGGCTTGATCCGTGGACAGCCTCAAAAGATGAACAGGTTTACCGCGACGGTATACGAGATCTACTAGAAAGATGGAGAAAAGTAGTAGCCCGCGATGGGCGATACTTTAAATGATTCACTTGTAACCAATTTTTTCAGAATAAAGTTGTATTTTCATCATCAAGAACGTAGTTGCGCACCTAACTGTTACTGTAGCAGTGCCGGCTTTCCAAAACATTGGCGTGGTGGGATTGCACAAGGAATTATCAACGATACCAAGAAACGTTAAACTTAGGATTTGGCCTGCCAGCCCTATATGCACTGCAATCTCACATCTAAGCTCGGTGAGTAATGCTTCACTATCCTCAATACCTTGGGAGCAAAATTCATCGTCTTGCTGAGCTGAGTATCAGGAGATGCAGCTTGTGACGGCAACAAACCGGTGATTGCCTCGCGGAATTAGGCGCCACATCGAAAGTTTATGGATCAGAATCCATTTACGGGCTTACCAAAGCCCATATAAAGGAAGCTATCAAAGACTAAGACTCGCAATTCATACGGCACTGGAGGGAGAGTCCAAGACAGAGACAAGCAAGATAATTTAAACCTACTTCTAAAAGAGACTCAAGTAAGCTCTTAAATTTGGGTAGAAAGGATTTATGAAAACTATCTGGATACTATACTGGGCATTGTAGTCCTCGTTATCATTTCAGAAAACTAGGATTAGCAGAATCAAGTGTCTGTCAAGTTAGGCGATGAAACAACAGAGCACATTCTTTGCGAGTGTTCAGCTCTCGCAAGATGAAGACTCATTCATGTAGATGGCGCGACTCTGAGTGAGACAAAAAGCCCTGGGAAGTATTTAAACTCATTAGAAGCCTTCAATTATAGGCTCGCACTCAAGCACAAGGTTGTTGTACGAGTGTACTATGGCCTAATAAGTTTAACTAAGCCTAGGAAATATGTAGCTAGCTATCAGCAAGTCCATTACAAAGTCAAGCTGCCACAGAGTAGAAGCAAAAGCATGGAAGGCAAGATCTTTCAACATACTCGTAAAAGCTCTCAACGAAAAATGGGAACCCCATGGTAGTCACGTACAATCCCATTCTGTTACGGCTGTATTCGCATAGGTATTGAAATAATGCATAAATGGTGGGCGCTGGTATCCTGCTCGCATGCAACACCAACACCCCTGCCTCTCATCGTCTTGCCACAATTCAATTAAGCTGCTGAAAACTTTTGTTAATACGCTAGTGAACTAGTGGGCACGAGTATACGAATTTGTTGAATCGTTTTAACCGGTGCTAAAAATGTAAACAATTCTGCAGATAAGAAAGATTTCAAATACACTTGGCGATAATGAATAATGAAGCATTTTACAAGGCTTGTGACATGATTAAAAGTTAATAAAAATATATTAAAACACATTGTCTTACTGTTTGTGGTAATAAACTTAGCTTCAAAGTGGCAGATCACTAATCTTACGAGTCTTACGCATAACTGAAATAGTTTGTACGAGTATACATTTTCAAGGTTACCTTTCCTGAAAGTAGAAAAATGTTATCTCCAACCATAGAAGTAAGTAGATGTACACATACAAACTACCTGTATGGGCCCATAGATTTTAATTGGTTTAGCGCTAGACGTCATTTAACTTTTTTATGTTTGCTTTTTATCACCTCATCGGTGAAAAGCAGCGAGCCCATTTACTGTTTTAGTCATAATCAAAATATTTGTGACCAAAAATAGGCACACAGATACCCAATCCATTATATCATTATTTGCTCTACTATTTCGTAGTTGTTGTATGATGGATGCTAGTCAAGGCAAACTAAACATTTTTCACTCGTATGTTGGATGAGTCAGCAGAAGAGCTCAGCGCTCGGTGTTTCGTAATACCTTGATTAAAAAATGTACTGGGTAATGATAAACAGAAAATAATAATAAAGGCCACAACAGCTGAACAGTTGATAAGAATTAGTGACATTGCGTAAATTATTATAACGAATACAACAATAACTAATACAACAATAACTACATAATAAAACAAATACCTCGGTTCTTGTTGTGGCTGCTTTTGTGGCGATTGCTACGAAATTTGTGATTTCTCATTGCGTAAATTTAGTTAATGAGCCATAACGTATTTGCAGAAAGAGAATACGAGTATTAATTAATCTGTTGCTTTCGCTTCGTTTGTATGTGTAATAAAACTCACTCATTTGGTGCAATTTTACTTAAATGAAGAGGAATTCAGGAAAATCGACTCTTGATTACATTGTTTTGTAGCAAGTACAGCACTCAGACAACATTAAGACCATTGTGCAGCACTTGGGTTCCTTTTTTAATTTTCTTTAATCTACCCGACCTCCGAAGAAATCTGAGTAGATCTTGAGGTTACAAGGAGAACATCAGGGCCAAAGATCTCAAACTTAATTCGAGCGAAAGCCGGGCAGAAGCACGGAAAATGGCTCTCTGTCTCATCCTCCTCTACACATGCTGGGCATAGGCCCTTACCTGAGATGCCTAACTTTTCCATGTGCTTCACCCATAGAAAGTGGCCGTCATCAGTGCAACCAGCTGCCTACAGTTCATTCTACTTAATGACGGGAGGATCTGCGACAGTCGGTCGGGCATGACAGGTAACATCAGTTTTATCCATCTGCAGCATCGCTTGTGGGTTGAAATTACCTGTTTACTATTAGTGGCTTTGGTGGCTGCATAAGGGAGTAGCTCCGGGCCAAAGAAGTTGGCCTCCGAACCCATACTAGCTAAAGACCCATCCTAGTGATACCCACGTGTCCCAGGACCCAAGTTAGCACCAGGATATTTGTCTACCGACATAGTTTAGCCTGGACTCAGCAGCCCTTGAAGGACTGCCTAAAGCCATGAGCGCAGCTTTGCTGTCGTTGCCTGCCTCTCCACCTGTTTTCCGTAACAAAGTTCATTGTTTTTTGAACAACATACATCTCCCCTTGAAACACAGGCGCATACTTTCCAAGAGCAATGTGTAGTTTTTTCCCACTGGATTCCACGTAGACACCAGAGCCAGAATCATGGTCGGTACTGAAATCATCCGTAAAAATGCGAAAATCGTGTTTGCCGGTGTCATTTTCAGAGATTGACCACAATTTAGCCTCTGGCAACACCACACTGTAACTCTTTTCAAGTACGACTACTGATGGTATGTAGTCAAGGGGCATGGAGAGGATCGTTGGATCGATGTCCATGCCTGCTATGTTGCCCAATGCTGGACAAGGGCCGTACCAATTCCCATTGTGTTTCAGCCTGCAGATGGCCTTCAATGCCTCTCCTTGGATGAAAACATCAAGTGGTGGTAGACTAACCAGAGCATCTAATGCCGAGCCTGAAGTAGTCGGTATTATCTTAACATTATAATTGATACAAAAGTTTTATACAAATAGAAGAATGAAATATTAGGATACCAAAATTGAAATACTGAGTTAATTTGAATGTGTAAACTAATTCTTGGCAAACTGTATGTAAATATAGAGCGTCATCCCCAATTAAGTGTAAATGGAGTGCAAATGATGATGGCAAATATATGTATATGTACATATGTACACTTGAGCCCACATATTGAAGTCACTTTATCATATTTACAATACTCATATTTATTTTCATTGAAAACATTCATCCTTTTTTTATAAACAATTATTTCATTGTATAACGTAAAGAATAGAAGTATCAAACTTTGTAAAAAAGCCACAAACATTTAACCGGTGGCGCAAAATCAATCAATGTGCACTTGTGAACTATGTAAATAGCTGCAGTATTCAAACAGCAAGCGACGGAGCGCGTAAAGGTCAAAATAAAGATTTCCATCACTTAAAATATATATTTTTCTGATTTAGTAAAAAAGTTATTCCAAAGCAAAATTGAATAATTAAATTTGCGCCACCTTACACAACCGCTATTGAGTTGAGAAAGAATGGTTGTGAAAGAAAGAAATTATTTCAAATAACAAAACAGGATTGCCCCAAAAATCGTTTGTTTTTTGTTTTAAAACTTCTGTCTACTAATTTAGTTAAGTTCTTTGGAGTAAGCGCTCCTTCCCCTTTCTAAGTATACAAAATGACAAATTAAATGCACTTTTCATTTTTCATACTTTTCAAATTTAATATTCAATGAAAAGTTTGAGCTCATTGTCATTAACAAAAAAGACACTTCGATTAACACTTCATTTAAAAAAATTTGCTGCAATTGGATTCCCATACACTTTTTCACGTGTTTAAGCCTATCAGCGAAGAAGCCTCAAATAGATAATTATTAACTTGTTAACCAAATTTTGACACATTGCGCCACCGTGACAAGTGGAGACACATTAATGCAAAAAGGTTGGCCAATCCACTTCATTTGACATGACATCTGGTGATAAGATTTTAATAAGTAATTGATGGGCATTAAGACAATACGTGCCAAAGTAGAATATTAATTGACAGTGAAGATTTTCAAAGTGAAAAAAATTTAGAGTTTCTGATAGTGGTGAGTTTTAAATGTTTTTGTATACATAAATACATACGTACATGAATACATAGACGGATAGTAGCAGCAATAAACATACCTTTTTACGCTATGAGCATGGAATCAAAGTTGGGCATTTTTCCCCAATTTCCGCCAATCTTCCATTGCCTCTTGTTTTCATTGTTTCTATATTACAACTAAAAACCTGTATCCAATTAAGGTTAACGCACATTTCGATTCGAATTTCGACCAGTAAAAAAAATTTCTTTCTTATTTATTAATCAATATACATAACTTTTTCCGCTTCCAAGTAGGGCCTCTTCACTTATAATGTAATTTTGCGAACGCTTTTCCAATCCCCAAAGCAATGCGGATAAGTCCTTTCTTTCGGTATTGCTTTAATCTTCATTGAATATTGCCAGCAATGCAGTCTTTATCTTCTCATCGTGGCAAATTCACATCTTTTCATATGCTCCTTCAGTTTAGGGAACAGGAAAAAGTCGCAGGATGCCAAATTCGGTGAATACAGTGGGTTATGTTTGATTGTGCTTAGCCTTAGCTCTTCACTCCTAAGCTCCTCCTTGATGGTGTGTTATCCCATAGCAAGGAAGGGCTCGGGTCTTATTAATAACGAGGCCACAACCTCTCTTGTCAATCCATCCGCTACTTCATTCTTAGTTATACGCCTGTGTCCTTGGACCTAAATTAGTATTAGTCGGGTTCGATTGTGCGTTCTTAATAGATTCTGTTTCTCGATACACTCAAGGAACAGTGGAGACTTATCTATGGGAAATGGCAAAATTTATCGATTTGTTCAATTCAAAGATTTCAAATTATCAAAAAAATCTTTTCATAAAACCTTTTGGATAGGATTTGTGTCAGCAAATGGAAGTCATTGCCAGGATGAATTAGTCTAATAGGCAAACTCGTGCCTGTGGGGGATCAGCAACAAGTCCTTCACAGATTAATATCGATATGTCCACGATAAGTATTGCCTACAACCCATCCTGACAATTCGACTAAACCAAGATATATTGGAAAATTTCTCTGGAACAATGAGAGCACAATGCGGGTAATCTGCATGACAACCCCAGTCCCATGCAATTCAAGTACAGGTTGCTAAGACTTAATTTTTAGATTAGATATTACTGCACCACCAGTTGCTCGCTTGTGGAAGCTGACGAAATTAAGTGGGTTCACCTCAGCGTTATTTCTATGGTAATATTGAAAAAGATACGGAAGATGCATTGGTATCGGAGGATACTTGATTCCGCGCGCCCGAAGCCGAAGAAAATTTAAAAATCTCCCCGACCATGCTCTGGTACTTTGATGGACTTCAGTACATTGCCGGCTATATCATCCGAAAGCTCAAATTAAGCGAATATGTGTCCAAAGTGCCTACATTTACATGGGTGAACATGGTTCCAAGGGCACATTGGCTAAGCCAAGCGCAAATTTTTTAAGAAAAATTAAGCTTTTGGAAGCAGGGATTACTAAATTGAATGCATAGAAATACACGGCGGTCCCAGGAAAAAAAAGTATAAAAAATCAACACGGCTTTAAGCCACTTCAAGCTTTTTTAATAAACAGTTTTTAAATTGTGTAAATAACCATATTTGATTGAAAAAGAAGCAGTCCAAATATTAAAAGGTGTATTTTTGCAACTTTTAATTAAAAAGTTGTATTCATTTTCAATGCGTAAACTTATTCTCGACAAACTGGACAAATTTTTCATATTTTTTTAGTTCAACACTTAATTCTGCTCAGCATAAAACAGAAAGAATAAAATAAAAATCAGATTCGTAATTCATATTTGTCACCGACGAATGATTCAATTGTATTTCCTGCATGGATTTTTTTAATTCAGAAGAAACTGCAAGCATAAATTTCAAAGGAATTGAAAAAGATTCGCACTTCTCAAGTAGCGGCTGCAATGATTAACTGAATGAATTGTAAATTACAACAACGAGCTCGTGCATGATAACAGTTTGCAGGCAGGCGCATTTACTCACCTACATACGAGTATAACTTTTAAAAGGTAAAAAGACATACTCACATACACATGCACATTTTCCGGTGCCACTTGTAACTGCTGCCTACAGCTATACATATATAAATCGTTTGTGT
The DNA here is from genome assembly GCA_037575425.1 of Anastrepha fraterculus. NCBI lineage: Eukaryota > Metazoa > Arthropoda > Insecta > Diptera > Tephritidae > Anastrepha > Anastrepha fraterculus. The sequence continues at coordinate 7,318 of JAYXIM010027548.1, forward strand.
GTACTGTATTAAGACCTAAAAGAAAGTAAAGTCTGCTTGTGACGTATCGATAAAAATATTACCAAATACATACATAAAATTGACACTCTTTAGAGAAAAGGTAGAGCCAAAAAGTAAATAAGTTTCGAAAGGCACCGAACTCAATGCACCCGGCGCTTGTTTTTGGTGAAATGCCATAGTTGCATATGCTAAATAAGGGGTTAGGTGTAGTCAGAGGCTCGAAAAAATGATGATTTTCAATAATTTTTTGGAGACCGTTTCTCCAGAATTCCCTTGCGGTGATCATCACAAGTCCTTGGAGATTCATCTAAAATCAATCGGAGAAGAGAAATTAGTTTTATTAATAGATAATCTTGTGCCTGATCGAAGGTTTTTTCAAAATTAACAATATGAGGGCCTCAGGAAATATTTTTCAGATTTTCGAGAAAAAATCGAAATTAAAAAAAGTTGTTTATGCTTTTCAATAGCTGTATAAATTTTATTGAAATCTCCCAAGCGGTTTTTAAGTTACAGTGATCACCAGTTCAAAAAACATAGTTTTGAGAAAAACGCATCCATTTATGTGGAGTTATACGGATTATTTAATTACTTACACTGTGCCATCTATTCCTAGTCCATATAATAGTTCTTCAGCCGTCATAGCAGCTTCCAAAATATTTCCGATTTGTTGTTGCCTGCATCAAAACGGACATTCATGACAAGATAAGTCGGTTGCTTGCAGCTGCTGCTAGCTGCTTGCTCTCGAACGCTCCAGAGCGCCCTTTGTTGAACAACTCGAAAAGTATTTGTCGGATTCACTTCAAATTTTCACACAATATTTTTAATATATTATATGTACTTCAAGAAAATGCAAAAAAAATTAAATTTTTTGAAAATTCTGTCTACCCATAACCCCATAATATAAAATATAGACAAAACCATTTGGAAATCTAACACAAATTTTCAAAGACAGAATAGACCCTTCTAGAAATTTTATAAAATGATTCCGAATTTTTTTTTTAACTTCTTGATCGGTCAGTGAAAGTTCAAAGTTCACTTTTACTAGTCATATTAATTTTATAATATCGACATCTTATGCTATATTAGTGTTTGTAAAGCGCAGCAGTACAGAATTTACAAGTCCTACTACTCTTATTTTGCTCTACACATCATTTAATAGTTCTCAAGTGGAATATGCGTTCTTCATCTGGAGATCCAAACGAATTCAAAAATTCTTCATTGGCTTTGCTCCCTTCATTTATATGATCACACCCTCATACCCTTCTAGATCCCTGCTTATCAATTTGAAAGATCTGCAGTCTCGGCGATATATGAAAACTCTGATCGAATTCAGTACTATTTATAAAACTATTCGGATTGACTTTGCTTCCTCTAAACACTCTTTCATTAAACTTCTTAACTATACCTATAAATAATTTCACTCATTAAGTTTTGTTATATTCTTTCTTACGTACTCAGATTATTATGGTGTTATTTGTTTAAAACATAAAACATCATTTAAGACAATTTGTTTCTGTTGATTAATTTTTACTTCAATAAATGAAAAAAAATAAAATAAAAAATAGAGCATCGAGGAATAGTTGATGGTTAGAAGTTGCATATAATCGTTCGCAATCGTTCATAGAACTTCTTCTTCAATCTTAAATATTCTACAGTCTCGACATTGCGGCAGAATGCCTAGCAGCAGTCGGAAATAGCTTAATATACCTGAGTTACAGGGCTAATAAGGATTGTGTGACTCCGAAATAGGTAAAAATATTCCGAACAACAATAGAAAAAGAAGGGTGGAAAACCTAGAAAATCATTAAACCTAACTCCAATACGCTTTATATATTTACTGACAGCTCGAAAATGTTGCACGAAGTAGATGCAGGAATTTATTACATAGAGCTAGGCATCAAGCAGCCATTTAAGCTCCCCGACCACTGCAGTATCTTTCAAGCAGATGTCTTTAATGTAAGAAAGGCTGTAGAATTAGCATTTGCAAAGTCATCGAGCAACTCTAAGATAGATAAATATATAAGTTGAAAGTCAAACGGCGATGTAGGCAATAAACTCATACGGGTTCATTCATCTCAAAAAGCAGGCAAGCCATAGAGAGAGACTGTCCGCAAATAGACTGCTGCACATTTATTATTACAATATATTATTTACCCGGACATAAATGCATTGCAGGAAACGTAATTGCATACCATTTTCACAAAAAAATGGCATTACTGAAGCCCTTAAATACGATATACACTGACGTTGGGCTTACTTAGATTCGCAAAGGATGCAGGCTTATTACAAGATGTCTACTACAAAGAAACGTAAAGACATGCTCCATCTGGTATCACTTAGAAACAATAAGTCAATGTGATGGCTCTCCGCCAGCCGGGTCAACCAAACCTAACGTAACCTTTTAAAATCTCTTGTATCCTTCAAGGCGTTTCATGGAATATTCTATGCCTTTTAGAAACACCATTTAATATTTTGGAAATTTTAAGGAATATGCAAAAATCCTAATTGTGCACTCTAGAGATTTTCCTAAGCTTTCCTACGCCTTTATAATACACTCTACTTTAGGAATTCAGAAAACGCAATGCAATATTTTAGAACCCTTAAGAAATCTGGGAATCCTAGAAGCCTCTTAATGCATTTAAAAAAAAAAAAACTATGTACCCTTTAAGAAACACTTAAAATAACTTATTAAAATCTAGTAATACACTATAGAGATTATCTTAGAAACATCTAGGAATAACTGATAGCTGTATGTCTGATTAAAATTTTCCTGGAGCCTTTTAGAAACTTTCCATGGTCCTATATGTGCAAACGATGTTCTGTATAGTTTGATAGAGTGTTCCAGAGTGTTCCCCACTTTCGAAAAATTAAAGGTGATAGCACATATTTCTTTGAATACATGCCTTATGACAAGTTCCAGTAAGCCCTCTTCTTCGCATGAGAACGCGTAATACTTGAAAGAGTTTTGCGACACTCACCTAGTCCTATCAACCTCACATGGGACATGTGCTCATCCAGTGCTAAGTGTGAGGCGGTTCGAGCGTTTGCTGAAAAAATAATGGTAAGACTTCAATTCATTGAATGGGCCCAGCAGTAGCTGGTACAGTTGCAAGTACGACATGAAGATGAACTGTTTCTGGACAGGACGGCGACAAATGCTCACATTTTAGTTAATCACATATATTGACATAAGACATAAGACAAGATGATATTTCGTAAATACTTCGCAGTTGCAAATTTTCCGATGTTCCACTTCCTTACAATGAGAGGAGTGGATACTATCGATGGCATAAGATCTGCATATGCTTACAAGAGATGGATGCAAATACCTGGTTGTGTCAATAGACATAAACGCGGTTCCACCTTGATGAAATGCTTAAAGTGATCCCAAGGTGGCAATCAGCCGAGGAAGAGGAATGTTATAGTGTTAGTGGGAGCATACCTCACATACCGCTGGTGCGACTGCGCTTTTGATGATACTTCAGATTGATTCGATTTTAACCTACTACCCTAAAAAAAGCCTTGTTCTTTATTGACTTGATTTGGAAAGTGACTTTAGTTTTAACATATTCTTAAATTTTTAAAATAACCGTTCTAGTGAAGGTGGGCGTGGTTATTATCCGATATGACAGTATCAAGCTACCTGAAGCTAAGGGAGATAGTACGTGTACCAAGTTGCACTGAGACATCCGAATTTTTATTCGAGTTATTGTGTGCATAGGACAGATGAACGGTCGGAAAAAGGTTTTTTTCTCTGGCAATTGGTATACTTATAGTTTTATTTTACATTACTTCTGCACAATAGACTGGTTTTATAAGAAACTTTTCCCTATCACCGGGAGGTTTCCCACTGCTTACCGACAGTCAAGCGTTATTAGAAAAAACGCTACCTCATTTCAGCATTTCTTGTTTCATGGCCGCAGTGTGCCTCGAGCCCGTATCAACTGGACGGTAGTCGCGCTCAATCTCCTTTTCTGCTAACGGCGGCCGCCAAGCAATGTATTTTACGAAAAAGTTATAATACCCTAGTAAACTAATGCGCATGGGTACAAAAATTGTATCGAATGCCCAATTCGAGAGGCTTAAAGTTTACCTGGTATCAAATGTAATTTTTCTATACATCTATTGTTGTTGTTGCGCATAATGGTGTTAGGTTTAGGAGCCATGCAGCAGTACACAAAATCGAAAAGTCAGCAACAAATATTAATGTAATGTGAAGAATGTTGCTGACCTCCTTACAACACAACCAATCACAATTACAATAATATGGACAAGTCGTTACTTTGTGTGCGGCAAAGGTACTGATACCTACAAACATACATACATATACATATACAAATGTATGTAAATATGTGCATAGCTTGCTTTGTTGGCATTCACACAGAAGAAAGAAGAACAAAAATAGTGTTTAGGGTCGTTGCATTCTTATAACTTTTCATATCGTAAACTGATCACTCAAACAGTTGCATGACAATTGTCGCTGTTGTTGCAGCTCAATGACAAGGCAACAATGCACATTTCGAAATGTTATTAATGAGCAAACGCTATTATCAGATACAGGTACTCACGGCGTGTTCGGCAATATAAATAAGTGCGTTTGGGAGAGGGAGGTGAGTATGGAAGTGTAATAGAATTGAAGATGCAATGCTTGTTTAGTGGTAGAGAGGAGCCTGCATGCCTACTTACTTCGCTCTGGGGTACTTTTTTGTGTGAGTGTAGGTGAGTGCATGAAGCCAGCGACTGATAGCACAATTGAAGGTTTGTAAATTGACATATCGCATTGGCGCACGCACAAATGATCATGCACCCACTTACTTACATACATACACACATAAGCACATATATTTATTACAAAAGATAGCAAGCCATGCAGTTGAAGATACAGATAAATCGTTGTGGAATAATAAATAATGAAATACGCTGTAGTAATACTTAAGCACAGCATTAAGTGCACAGTTGCACGTTCATGCTAAACACCAAAATGCCCTTGCATTTTAGCAAATACATACTTACGTACATACATACTATATGCAAATGTACGCACCACGTAGGAAATCAGTTGGCTTGCGACGACTGGTACTTTAGCTCTTAATCGGAAAATTGTATTCCAAAATCTCGGGCATGGGACTCTATAATGATAAGAAACGAGAGAAAGTAAAGACCGGTGTGCATTTCTGTCTTAAAACAAATTTTTGCGAACCGTCTGTCATTGGATACGCCAGTAAACTGTAAGAGCTCCTATTTGTCAGGAAAGCAACAAGAAAGCATTGCGGCCGCCGTAGCCTAATGGGTTGGTACATGACTACCATTCGGAATTCATAGAGAGAACGTTAGTTCGAATCTCGGTGAAAACACCAAAATGAAGAAAAACATTTTTCTAACAGCGGTCGCCCCTCGGCGGGCAATGGCAAACCTCCGAGTGTATTTCTGCCATGAAAAAGCTCCTCATAAAAATATCTGCCGTTCGGAGTCGGCTTGAAACTGTAGGTCCCTTCATTAGTGGAACAACATCAAGACGCACACCACAAATAGGAGGAGGAGCTCGGCCAAACACCCATAAAGGGTGTACGCGCCAATTATATATATATAAACGTTGTGTGCGTAGATTATTATTTGCCTGCACTTATGTATGTATGTATGTATAGGGTTTTTTAATAGGTGCGCTTCAACTTTTTTCCGATAGGGAGGGCGAACGACGCAATATTTTTTATTTTTCGCTTGTCATTTGTAAATTTCATTAGTATACATTTCATCATGGAACGCTACACACTTGAGCAACGACTGCAAATCGTGCAAATTTTTTATGAAAATAATCGTTCTGTTGCTACTACTTTAAGAGCATTACGGCCATTTTACGGTCCATTTAACAAGCTGTCCCGTTTTGGGGTTATGTGAAGTCATTGGTCTACAGTAACAAGCCGGCGACGATTTGTGAGCTCAGAGCCAATATTGAACGCGAAATTACTGGAATTTCGGCCGATTTATGCAAAAGAGTGGTCGAAAATTGGGTTCAACGATTGGACTTCGTAAAACGTGCACGCGGTGGTCATGCAAAAGAAATCGAATTTCATACTTAAATGTATATGTTCAAACTCGATAATAAAAAAAAAATTAGTTAAAAAAGTCAAACCGTTTGTGTTTTATTCAAAAAAGTTCAAAAGTTGAAGCGCTCTTACTGAAAAACCCTATATTACATACATATAATATTTACTAGCAAACCCGGCCCCCTTCGCTGGGCACACTAAAATAGAATAGATATGGTTTAGAACAGAAAATATATGATTTTCATATTATTTATTTCTTTATTCTTTATTCAAGCGCTTTGGCATAAACAATATTTTTTGTTTTTGAGTAAATATAAAATATAAATTGAAAATCAGGAAAAAAGAAGATTGTTTTTAAATTTCAGATCAACGTATATGAATAAACAATCGTCTTTTTTCCTGATCATCCATGAATTTTTCGTTTCAATTTATATGTTTTATTGAGCATTGGAGCTTTTTTAACCATTATCCATTTATATTAATCAAAAAAAAAAAACGAAAAACAAAATTTTTTTCCACGAACACATAATTTCATTCGGATTTCACATTAAATTCTCAAATTTGGTAAGAAATTATTCACTGTTCCAAAATCCACTCCAAAAAAATTCACAAACAATTTTTACATGTTGCACCTACGTTTTTTCCTTATGGCATCCAAATCAGAAGGAAATATTGACACATTGTAACTCACACTGTCAATTTGACAGTTCAGTTCCGCCCCAAGCGTTAAAAAAGTAAGCGACATTATGGCTGGTTCAAAAGAACGCTGTACCCGTTGCCAGTGCTCCGAATTACAACCAAACTTTACGAAACCCATTTTCAATACTTACTTAACAATGTGCGTAAGTTTGGTTTAATTCGGTGCAAAGACACGGCGGGTCCACGTTTTGGCATATATTTCGAGACCCTAGTCATCAATAGGTATGAAAATTACCCTGTATTAAAGCACTTATCAACAGCTTTCATTTGATACCCATATTGTACATACACATCCGAAGGTTACCCGGGTCCACGTTTTGACCTATATCTCGAGCCCTATAAGCCAATAGGTATCCAAACTATACGGAAACCATCTTCAATACCTTCTTAACATTGTGTGTAAGTTTGGTTTAATTCGGTGCAGACACGGCCGGTTAGCGAACACACAAAAAGTTGACTTTATTTTATATATAAGATTTTTTAAGTTTGTGTCCGAAAAATCCAAATATCTTACGGAACCCTATTTTTTTCCAAAATAAAATGTAATCCATGTTACTCTTGGATAATGTAGTTTTCGAATGGCGAAAGAATTTTTAAAATCGGTCCAGTAGTTTTTGAGCCTATTCGTTACAAACAAACAAACAAACAAACAAAGTTTTCCTCTTTATAATATTAGTATAGATATATAAGTATGTGTAGGTGTTTGAAACAAGAAATATCACTCGGAAATAGTATTATTGTTTTTGATTTTTTTTGGTAGTGAATTTTATCAACTGCTTGCAGGTAGATCGTCTGTCAGCGAGAAGAAACCACCAACTAGACATGTATACATACATACTAATGTACATACCGTCAGCGTAAAATAAAAGTCTACACCACATAATGATAAGTTTTGAATTTTTTCCTTTTTCGTTTTGTAATTTCAATTATTGTTTCACAAAACTGTAGTTCATATTACAACAAGACCATATAAAGCAAAAAATCGGGCCTTGTAAAAAATGTGTAAAAGTTCGTAAAATTTTCATAAAAATTTCAAAACTTTTACTCAGAATGATAAAAAAAAATACAATCGGGTATGACGTTTTTTAGATCATTGAGTTCATGAAAATGAAGTGTAAGTTTGAAGTCACACAAAAATCGAGTTGATTTTTGACAATTTTTTCTGCTAACGGTGGTGGGTGATTTTTTCCATATAAAAAACAAAAAAAATGCGCATGGGTTAAGGGGTAGTCAGAATTTTCAAAAATTGGATTTTTTTTGCACTTGCAAAGTTTGAAGTGAATCCGACAAATACTTTTCGAGTTATTCTTTTTTCAAAAATTTCGATTTTGTTAAAAAATTAATTGTCGGTTTTTTTTTCTCGAAAATCTGAAAAATATTTCCTGAGGCCGTCATATTGTTAATTTTGACAAACAAAAAAAACTTCGATCAGGCACAAGATTGTCTATTAATAAAACTAATTTTTCTTGTCCGATTGATTTTAGATGAATCTCCAAGGACTTGTGATGATCATCGCAAGGGACTTTTGGAGAAACAGGCTCCGCACAAGCAACGATAACTTAAACCATTATTCACTTTTTTCTTAAATTTTGCTTAAGTCAAGTGGATACATGATGTGTTAATGCTGTGTTTTTATTGCAATTGACCAGCAAAACAAAAATGATTGAAAATCATCATTTTTTCGGACTTCTGACCCCTTAAATGGAGAAAACGCATAAGATCACTTCTGAAAAAAATTCTCAAAAATCAGTCTGAATTTTGATCTGATTGGAACTTGCACTTTACCACAACTCAGTGATCTATTAAACTGCATACCAGAAAATTTTCTAAAAATTCTATGTAAAAAATTTGAAATTTTGTCAATTTTTTTTAATTTTTATATAAAGTTCGAAATTTTGCTTTATATGGTTCTTGTTGTAGTGTAAGCTATAGCTTTATAAAAAATTAATTTAAGGCACCTTTCTGGTTCAGAGACGTGAAAATTGAAGGCGTTGAAAATTGAAGAAAAACAATCAGTAACAATTTAAAATCGTTTTTATTTATTAGATCAATTCTTTATTTACAAAAATAAAAATAGTTTTTTCAATGCCAATAATAAAAATATAGGGTGGGCCATGTAAAATTTGCTTTCTGAATAGGCTATAAAAAAAAACTGATCAATATTTTTTCAAACTTTTTTTTTATTTTGAAGATTGAACATTGTCATTTGTGAATGAAAAATAATATCATTCAAATGACTACCACGACTGGCTTTACAGTAGGCCCTTCGATCAACCCAATTTTTAAGCACATTTTCGATTATTTGGGCTCCAATTTCATGAATGGCAACTTCGATTTCGTGTTTTAAAGCATCAATCGTCTCTGGATGGTTCGCATAGTATTTGTCCTTAACGGCTCCTCACCAAAAATAGTCCAACGGGCTTAAATCACAGCTCCGAGGCGGCCAATTGATATCGGAATTCAAAAACGGTAGCCAAAAGTTCGAGTGTAACTTTGGCAGTGTGACAAGTTGCACCGTCCTGTTGAAACCAAATGTCGTCCATGTCATCCTCTTCAATTTTTGGAAACAAAAACTCGTTGAGCATGTCACGGTAACGCTCGCCATTTACTGTAACCGCGGAAGAAGAAGAAGACTCACCACTTTGGAAATAGGTTTTCAATATTTCCCAATTTTGTTCAAGCGTATAGCGTCCCATTTCGTAAATGTCAAAGCTTTAAATAAATTATGAACACATTTGACATGTCATTTGTATTACCATTTGTGTTCTCAAAAAAATAAGTGGTTCAAAAAGCAAACGCTATATGGCCCACCCTGTATTGCTTCCCCTGACGTAACACATGCCACTGGTGTAACTGATTGGGTTGCTCAGGTACGTCTGAAAAAAAAAAAAAATCGGTTGATTATTCTTCAGGAGATATGTCGCTATGGTGGGTAGCAGACTTACAAAAACAAAAAAATATTTTTCTAGATATTTTATCTGTTTATTGGAAAACCCAAAGAAAAACAAGATTTTTTTTCACGTTTCCCCTCTTAAAAAAAATAGAAAAATTGATTATAAATAAAATTATAATTCTGGTACCCGCAAGAGCCACAAGTCTACTCAATAA
>JAYXIM010027550.1:0-43449 GCA_037575425.1 Anastrepha fraterculus
CCATTTGCTACAAAAAATGTATACATACATACATTCATACAAGAAGTAAGGTCATGCAATAAACATCATTCATATTTGGTAGGAAAAACAGACAATTCTTATTTGTTTTTAATTTCTGTTATGGTTGCGTTTCGTAAATGCAAGAATCTCCAATTTATTAGTATGATCAGTTTTGCTCTGACAACAGTTAAGTTTTATGTTCCGCAGTACACTTAGCCACATATACAATGGTGTATACGTATGCATATGGCATTTAAAAAAATTTCAAAAATCTACATATGTATGTACATACCATATGTTTGAATATATTTGCGCACCTACAAGCATTTCTAGAAAAACTGAATATTAATTGAAATTTCGAGTTTCTTCCGGCAGCACTGTTGGCTGCACTTCATATGGAGTTTGGTAATGACTTTACTAGATGTATGTTATGAACATATGTATGTATGTATGTATGTATGTAAAAGTATCTAAGTGCATTACTAGCAAAGAGGTGGGAGCATCAAATAGGGTTCTGCAATATGAAAATATATTAAAACTAACTGTATGAGTAAAGTATGAGTACTTAAAAATAAAGCAAAATAATAGTCAAATCATAAAAAAAGGAGACGAAAGGGAAAAGTATAAATTAGTATTTTGTTGAAAATCTTTTTGCTTTATTACTGCTGCTCAGCGCCTTTGCATTTACGTTATTCAATCCCTACAACGTTCAACAGGAATGAACTCCCATACCGCCTTAACCTTTTCAAATAACTGATCTAAATTTGTGATATTCTGTGTACTGAGTGCATTTTCTACGTCGTTCCAATGATATTCTATTGTATTTAAGTATGCAGTTGAAGATGCCCAATCCAGAACCAATAACCGGAATTGGCCCGACACCACACGAAGAAAAGCCGCCCCACACCATTATAGAGCCTCCCCTGGTGAGATGAACTTGGGGTCGATTGCTGCACGTTTTGGCCATCGCTCGTTCTTCCACCACTGATTTTGGGATTTGGTGTTGTCGTTGGGATGCTGTTACCAATAGTTTCTTCCCTTGAAGTCTTGCTTGTACCAACCGAAGCGCAACTGTTCTTTTCATTATTGGCTTTTTCAGGTAAACGAACATTTCTCAATGGATGTCAGCACCATTCCCTCAGGGATCCTATTTTGATAGTCTAACGATTATCCTATCTATCCGGCTTGTGATATTTCGCCCTTTCTTTCTTCTGGGATCGTTTTCTGGTGTATTATAGTCATACAAATATTTTAAAGCATTAAAAACCAGCGTTTTTGAAACGTTTAATTCTGTCTGTCAATCGACATAGGAATAGAGATAAAAATCAACACAGATAGAGGAGTAAAGAGAGAGAGAGAGAGAGAGAGAGGAATTCCATACTCCAACAGCACTCCATGCATAAAACACCAAATGAAATGAAAGAAAGTTGTTTCTAATTGACTCTCGGAAGGCAAGAGCAAACCTCCGAGTGGAACAGCATCAGGGCGCATGCCGCACATAGGAGGAAGAGCTTGGCCAAACACCCAAAAAGGGCGCCAATTATATATGAATATTAAAAGTTTGGATGTCGTTGATGTTTCATATTCTGAAACTGAATGCTGCTAATAGCCCTAGTCCGGTTGTTGCGCCGTCAATCAGTCAGAACCGCCTGTTGAGAGATCGAAGCTCAGTCGTGGAACTTCAAAGAAAAATCTTATAAAGAGGAAGGTATGCCGTTAATAGTGGAAAATAACATCAGGCAAATGAACACCACGACCACGCTTACTGGACAATATCCTTTTCATGAAATTTTCCATAACCGAATTGCAAAGTGGCTGCCCTATGTCCTCGATAGCCTCACAAATTCCATCTTGAGGTCTTGAACCGACCCTGGGATGTTGGCGTATACCTTCTCTTTCACGTGGCCCCAAAGAAAAAAGTCACAAGGTGTTAAATCACAAGATCTCGGTGGCCAATTGTGATTACCTCTTGGAGAGATAACACGGCCCGGAAACTTTTCCCGTAAAAGATCAATGGTTTTGTTGCTTGTGTGGAACGTAGCGCCGTCTCGTTGAAAATAAACGTTGCCCAGATCAATACCACCCAATTCCGGCCATAAAAAATCGTTAATCATCTCTCGATAGCGCAATCCATTCACCTGTAACCCCTGTTATTGGAAAACCCTTTATATTCGTAGTGAATCATCGACGTTGTTGGCATTAGTCAGCGGGCAGTCAGTGCACCTTTCTCCAGTCTTTAAAAATAATCCCGTCGCGTGGGTCTTGCGGTAAGCGAGGACAAGACAAAGTACCTTGCGCCAACAACCAAAAAGTCTACGCGTATTGCGATTGGCAATTACGAGTTCGGCGTAGTCAAGGACTTTGTCTACCTAGAATCCCGCATTAACACCAACAACAACGTCAGCCAAGAGCTACAGCGAAGAGTAATTCTAGCCAACAGTTACTACTTTGGACTGGGTAAGCAATTGAAAAGCAGAGTCCTCTCTCCATGCACGAAAAAAAGCTCTAGCAATCACTCATCCTTCTGGTCTGACTGTATGGCGCTGAGTTCTGGATGTTGACGAACACCGATGGCCGGTTATTAGCAGCTTTTGAGAGGAAAACTCTTCGCAAGAACTGTGGTTCCATTTGCGAGAATGATGCATTTCGAAAAAGATGGAGCCACGGGCTGTATGCCGACATCGACGTAGTGAAGCGCATTAAAATTCAGCATCTGCGCTGGCTAGGGCACGTTGAGCGAATGGACAAACGCGATCCAGCAAAGAAAGTGAGCATCTCTCGAAATTGTGTATGTATGTACGTTGCACTCAAACACAAAACGTCTAAATCTCAATTTTAAATCTCCAGCCATTCAGGTCTAATAATCGAGCGCTTTGTTAGAAGTACAAGAAATGTAAAAGCGTGCCCTTATCGGGATTTAAAATGGTCTTATGTCAAAGTACTTATTTCTAGTTACTTGTGAAGTTCGACTACCAGACTGCTGCAGCGTCTATCAGGCAGAAGTTCTAGCTATAAAAGAAGTGGCTACATATCTAAATACGCACGCCGCAACAACAACAACTATATATATATTCTCGGATAGCCAGGCGGCCATCAAATCAAGGAATGCGGCTTTACTAAGATCGAAGGTTGCACAGGAATGCCGAGCGGCTCTAAATGATATTAGTGACGTATTCAAGGTCAGCCTTATTTGGGTTCCGGGACATAGAGATATTGAAGGAAACTGTAAAGATGATGAGCTAGCCAGAAAAGGTACTGCTCTTCAACTGTTCAGTTATAAAAGTACCATTGGAATACCCATGGCCACGAGTAAACTAATAATAAAAAACCACATTATCCAAGAGGCCAATAGGTCATGGAGAAATGAAGATACGTGTCTAACAGCTAGGCTACTATGGCCGCAAATAAACAAGAAAAGAACAAAGGAATTGCTTAGTCTCTCAAGAGACAATATCTCTAAGATCGTGGCTTGGTTAACCGATCACTGGCTATTTGACAGGCACTCCTCCTTACTAAGAGTTTTCTCCCATGAATATTGCAGAAGTTGCAGAGATGAGGAAAGGAAGAAACAGTCGAGCACTACCTTTGCAATTGTCCAGCCCTAGCTAAAATCAGAGCAGGTTGTCTAGGTAAATATTTTTTTAATTCTCTTACAGAGCTGTCAGAGCGTGGTGTTGGGATCAATTCTACGTTTCATAAGAGCCCCAAAATGGTTCCACGAAGGAAGATAAATGAGGTTCCCGTGTAGCACAGTGGTATCATAACGAACCTTTAAGGTCTAAGTGAGTTGGTCGTGCAGAGCGACTACCACCATAACCTAACCTACCTGTGAAGCGAAAATAACATTTTGTGTTATGGCGTTTTTGAAGTAAACGAGTAATGTATGTATGTATGTGTGTGTAGATGCATATACACTTATACATTTATACATACATACATGCACACATGCATACATCCCATACTTATGCGCATGAGACGTTAATGCGATTCCATTCCTGCATCTTTTGTATTGTTGTTGCCGCTGCCGTTGCAGCGCACTTCCAGGAATTTCTTCAACTCAATGCACCACAGGTATTTCCACATGATAAATTTCTGTATAGAAACACATTTATACATGCATAGATACACACACACACACACAGGCATGCACAAAAAGGTATTGAAGAACCAAAATAACTCTTGAGACGAACTCTTTTATTAGCTAAGGTAGTAAGGCTGCAAGCGAGAAGGAAAGAAAAACAGAGTCTTAGATAAGAAAGATGATATGTGGCATAGTTGCCACTGTTTTTGAAAAAAAAGGAAATAAAATAATTCAAGTTAAAAAAAAAATTTTCATAAATGTCACTGTAATTCAAGTTGGTACCTTGATGCATCGTTCACCATTGTTCTCGTTCAGCACACGCACAGTGCATCGTTCAATTTTTACCCAGCATTTTTGATCCCTATTGACTTATAAAATAGTCACCAAATGATAGAAGTTTATTGCTTACAGGTAAAGTTGCGCAATTCAACAGATTTTACAGGCCGATACATTTTTTGAACCAAGATTCAAACTCACACTTTACCTAAGGTTTTCGACGCCCTGAATACGAATTTCGCGGAATTTCAACAGAGGCTTTTTTAAAAAAATAATTCTTTTTCTTTTATCCAAGAACAATTCTCCTTATCTGCTGACCCGACAAATGGATTTCAAACGAACAAATCCTCCATCGAAGCAGACAAACACAACTTCACATTGAAATGCGAGAGCGCAAATGGAATTGAATTGGCCGGCCATACGTTGCGCAAGCCAGTAATCGACATAAGTAGAATGGCACTGGACTGGAATCCACAAGGATCGCGCCGCAAGGGATGCCCTGAAAAAGCTTGGCGACATAGCCTTAATGAGGAGTTTGTAGAAATTGCCGAATCTCTCTAATGGACCCAAATTAATACGAAAGCGAAAAGTAAATAACATTGGAAAGCATTTGTCGCGGCACTCTGCGATGGCGTGATAGCAACTAATAATAATTCCTTTTTATGTAATAAAATGGATTTAAATAGAAAATATATTTCATATCCTGTTAGGGATTGGAACTATTTGATTTAATGAATCCCTTATTTCCATCCATTTTACGATTTAACTGCATCGTTGCATTCCTTTTGAGTAATCGATTAATGATCGAGTGAAAGTAAAATACTTGCAAAATAATTTCTAAAATTGATTGATCAGGATTGGCCATTCAATTTATACTCACGCTCATTTGCCAAATGGTTCGCCCAAACCACTCTGTCCTCACTGCAACTCCATCGATTACTCAACCATACATACTCTTGACTACTGCCTAAAATGGGAGGAATGTAGAAATGCGATGTTTCCTAACTGCAAGCCCACTGATTTATTAAAAAACACAGATATTAATAGTATTTCCTTAATTTGTAAATTCATTTCACAAACTAGATTAAGTATATAGATCATTAAGCTCTGAACAATCCATATAATCCATAACAGCTATTCCTAACACTCACCCCAAAAACTATCCTTCCTCTCCACCATAGTTCCTCCTCCCTTAACTTTAACCTCACCCAAAAAAACAAATTAGTATATTAGTATGTATGTATAGTATATAGATATTTAAGTTTATATTATCATAAGCCGAAGGCCCTGGCAGCCAGCGCTTACTACTTACGTGTGACAGTTATTTATAATTGTAACTCTTGTAAAAATAAAATAAATAAATAAATAATTCATCTCTGAGTGTAAAAACGGTTTACTAATAGGTGAACGTGACACATAACTAAGTGTCTGGCAGCACTACATACACTCTTGACCACCTGCGCTCTACTCCTGGAGCGATGAGCTTCGCACCCACTCAGCGAGTGCTGGCCAAGTACACAAACTTGTAAGGTCGTGAAATCCTTCTGGCCACGTGTTGATCTTGGGCGCTCGAGCGAGCTTCTGGGCTTGATGAAATCTCAGCTCTCGAATCTGGTTGGTTTTCTCACAGGTCACTAAGCACGAGGAATGCACGCTGTTAGACTTGGAATCACTTCAAGCCCTTTTTGCACTGGATGTAGGGAGAATGAGGTGGAATCTTCTCAGCACTTTCTCCTTAGCTGCCCAGCTTATGCGGGGCTAATATTTAGACATCTTGGCTCTTACTTTTTTGCTACGCCTTTTGATATAGTGGGTCTAAATATCACAAATCTGATGAACTTCATCAACAACTTTGAAAAGAAATGGCGTCAGTAAGGAACGAAGTTTGGACATTTTTCAATAAAAGCTACAAATTAAGTTCATATAACAGGCAAATATTGTTTAATTATTTTGACGCTCCAAAGAATAATAATAACAGTCAACCGCTCGAAAGTTAAGAGGTACCTCATTAAAAAAGTTTGAAGGTCGTTTTGGCACTTACAGCGACCGTCGTCTACTGGGTCGAGTGGTGTGGCCCCTAAAACAATCCCTCCTCTCCTTCTAATGAAAAAAAAATACCAGTCTAACGGTTAGACGCGATAGAAGTGAAACCTTCCGTAAAACAAACTGAGAGAGAATGAGACGAAAGCAGCATTAGGAGCGGGATAATTATATATTAATATAAAAAATATTTACGAATATAAAAATACGGACGCAATACAGCACTCGCGGTTGCTATTATGACCGTCGTAACGCGTATATTACACAGACGTACTAACATACACACAAACATTCGTAGGACGCTGGGTCTAAGCAAGTATTAGGTAGTGTAGTATTGGTATACATAATGCCTTCTCGCTCACCGTGGCTCCGTAATACGCAGGCGCGCACACATACGTACTAGCATACATACAAACATACATACGTATGACGGTTGAACTAAACACCAACGCAAGTAATAGGCAGTGTAGTATAGGTACACACATGTACGTATATCACCATATAATGCTTCGTAGCCAAGAGTGGGGAGGCTACGAAGCACCGCACAAAGAGGAGACGGAGAATAGGAAACGCTGTATAACTGTGCTAACTGTGCTGTATAACTGTGCTAACTCTATCTCATTCTCTCGCAGGCTATATACTATAAGATCTATATGTATGTCTCTTTTTAGTGTCGCTTTTTCGTTACATCGAGTCTCAAATCACTCCCAACGATTCTAAAGAAGTTTTCACTTCAAAATAGCGGCTCTGGCTTGGAAGACAATAATAAACCTCCAAGTATAATACATTTGTACTACTCAGAGTCGAGCAAATCTCATTGAAAGCGGGACTTAAAAGTAGAGATGAGATTATGTATTTCATTACGTCACTTTACAATATTTTAAGGAAATTACGATGAAATACTTATTGCAAAGTTTCTTCCGATAACACTGTACAACCCAAAGAAAATAACAAGGTTCCGACAATGGAGAGAGTAATGTAAAAATTTACGTCTGAATTTTCTTTCCACCCTTTCCTAAATTTCGAGAGATTACACTACTGGTGCGTATCGAATTAGTAGCATCTCTTCGCGATATTTAGTTAGTAGCACCTCTTGGAAGAACACACACCAAGTTTGAGCCAAATCGATTGAGCCGAATTGATAAATGGTCAGATTGGCTTTTCCGACTTTGGACGTTTAATTAATTTAACATATTCTATTATAGCTAACGACTTCACCTTCCTAGTAGCTTTCTAAAATTAAATTTTCAAAATTAAAAGGAGCCTCGAAGAGGTCAAAAAAGGCCAAGCCCGGGTGCCCAAGGTTTTAAAAAAGATGTCCAACGAAGGGTTAAGGATTGATTTCATTATTTTTTTTCTTATCGGCGCAGTAAAAGACTATACGATTTTGGCCTAGTTCAAAAAAGCGCGCCAGCCGTCTCATTCACATGCCAACCGACGTCAAAAATGCCAAGTAAAGTCAACTTACCAGCCGGAGCGTTTGTGCTCATTCGTACGACATAACCTAGCTAGCGGAGCCGTTGGATCTTTAGCTCGCTGCGCTATGCCAAAGTGTGCATACAGTTCACCGTTCCAACGCCTTCGATATTCACCGTCGCCAACGAGCAAACACCCATAAATCCTTCGCACAATCTTTTGCTCAAACGCTCCAAGGGCCGTAGCATCAGTTGTTGTTATCACTCAAACCTGAACCCTTAAGCAATTATTAAGTGTTCTATGCAGCCTTGAAATTCAACGGAGAATCACTCTTGCCAGCAAGTACTACTTTGGACTAAGTAGGCAATTGAGTAGTAAAGTCCTCTCTCGACAATCAAAGCTTCTTATACTTTAAAAGGTTCTCATAATGCCCACCCTACGTTTGGGGCAGACGCTTGGACGATGATAATAACCGATGGAGCGTCACTTGAAGTGTTTGAGAGAAAGATTCTGCGGAAGATTTTTGGACCTATGCACATTGGTGACGGCGAGTAACGTAGCCCATGGAACAGTGAGCTGTATGAGCTTTACGACGCCATAGACATAGCACAGCGAATAAAGAACCGCCTTCTACGTTATCTGGGTCATGTCGTCCAAATGGATGCAAGCGTTTCGACTCGGAAAGTATTCGATGCGGTACCAGCTGGTGGTAGCAGAGAAGAGTAAGATTAGGTGGACAAGGACTTAGCTTCACTTAATGTATCCCTCTGGTACCGGTTAGCACAAGAAAGAAACGACTGGCGCGCTTTGTGAAACTTCAGCCAAAATGGAGAGAAAGAGTAGATAGATATACACCTTGAACTGCATAGTTCGTACCTGTAGTATTATTTTTGTTAATCTGGCAGCATTTTCACGAACTCAGGCCTTCAACTTTTTTCCAGCATTCAACAACACTGCGTCTTTCAAAAACCGTGCATGTATGTATGTATGTATCTCTACACAGCTTCAACTGAATCCTGTTCTTGCAACATCTCCGTCTTGCAGGTATTAATGTTAATATGTGCATATGTGTGTATCTACAATAGCTGTTACAACAGTGTAAGACAAAAATCCAAACCAACCGCGCTGCGTATTTATGTACTTTTGCACATCTGCTGCACATAGAAATGTGCCTGCAGTAGCACGACAGGGATGTCAAAAGCCACACAATACCCGCATAAACCTTTTTATGCCAACTCAACTCGAGAACTGGTATAAAAATGAGCTATCAACTGTGAGATAAATATATTTCTAAGCGCGCATCACTACGAGTGTAACTCAAAAATTTAGCATCTAGGAGCGCGCTGAGTAAAAAGTAGCAAACACTTATGAGAGTGCATTGCGGGAAACGCTTCAAGCTGAGCTCGCATTTACGTACAGGGAATGACTCCAAAATTGGCTTGACACAGTGCCATGGCGCGTGCGATAGCAAAACGTGCATGCCCTCACGCACACCAACACGACAATGCTGCGTGCTAAAGTATTAGTGAGCGCGACTACAGCAGTAGCACCAATACTAACACAACTATAAGCGCACAACAATACCAATACAGCTATAAGCGCACACCAATACCAACATAGCTATAAGTTCACATCAATACCAACATAGCTATAAGTCTACATCAATACCAAAACAACTACAAGCATACACCAATACAAGCACACACGCCACTCAACTGCTGGCTGGCAAACAACTCAAACTCCATGGAATGGCGCGCTATGCTGCCCACCACAGTTTACTCGTATTCGCCTGTCGCATACACAACGTTTTCGTCGTCGTGTTTTTGTATCAGCGTCCGCTGTTGCTCGCAATCAACTAAACAGTTTTAATTTTCAATTCGAAGTGTACGCTTTGTGCTGCGGTGCAACGGCATAATTACAACACACCGAACAAAGTGTGTTCAGGCGGACAGAGATATTTGGACAAAGCCAAGCAAGAACAAGGGCAGGCAGACATACAGCCACCCTCCACCCGCCGAATGAAGTGCAAGTGCGACTGTTTATATATATACATATAAAGCAACAACAACAATTATATTAAGTAAATAATCTAAACAAACCCATAGCGACTCGTACGTCAAGCATTGGGAAGTGGTCGACGCCGTGCGTGTGTTCTCTGCGTCCAAACGAAATTCGCAACCTAAATAAAAACAGATGAGATTTATGATGAAGTAAACAATATTGTGTTGTGTTAATTGTCGATATGCAAAAATGATTTGAGAATTGTTTAGAGCAAAAATGATGAATGAACTCTGAAAGTGAAGTTGTGTTATGCGCGTGGCGATTAATTTTCAAAATTTACTACTGACCGACAACAACTTTTGTTACGCGAAAGTAATCACAAACTACAGCAACAACAGCAACAGCACCGTGCAACCGCTAAAGCTGTGTGAAAGTGTAATTGGTTAAAAGAGAAAGAGAAAAAAAAAGGAAAAAAGAAAAAAATAAATCAAAAAGAAACAACAAAGTAAAACACAACAAACCGCATATCGCATACCGCAAACAAACGAGTACTAAATTTCCAAACGAAAGTATTGCCATTGCGCGTCGCTACAAGCACTGCCTTTTTTCGAATTAACAAAATCACATTCGCTAACATTCCCGTAGTAACGTCGACGGTTCCTCTTTTTAAAATTTTCTTGAAAAATTTGTGTTGATCTTTATTTAACACGCAACAAAGCACGCCAAAATGTTTGATGTATTCGGCTCCGTCAAGGGGCTGCTGAAGATCGATCAGGTCTGCATCGACAACAATGTCTTCCGCATGCACTACAAGGCGACGGTGATCATATTGATTGCCTTCTCGCTGCTCGTCACCTCGCGTCAATACATTGGCGATCCCATCGATTGCATTGTCGATGAGATTCCGCTCGGTGTGATGGACACTTACTGCTGGATTTATTCCACCTTTACCGTACCGGAACGTTTGACGGGCATCACCGGACGTGATGTTGTCCAGCCGGGTGTTGGTTCGCATATAGAGGGTGAGGACGAAGTGAAATATCACAAATACTATCAGTGGGTGTGTTTCGTGCTCTTCTTCCAAGCCATACTCTTCTATGTGCCTCGCTATTTGTGGAAATCATGGGAAGGTGGACGCCTCAAAATGTTGGTTATGGACTTGAATTGTCCCATTGTGAATGATGATTGTAAGAATGATCGCAAGAAGATACTCGTCGAATATTTTATGGGCAATTTGAATCGTCACAACTTCTATGCATTCCGTTTTTTCGTTTGTGAGGCTTTGAATTTTGCCAATGTTATTGGACAAATATTCTTTGTGGATTTCTTTTTGGATGGCGAATTCTCCACATACGGCAGTGATGTGCTGAAATTCACCGAAATGGAACCGGATGAACGTATCGATCCGATGGCACGTGTCTTTCCGAAAGTCACCAAATGCACCTTCCACAAATACGGTCCATCCGGTTCGGTGCAGAAGTTCGACGGTCTCTGTGTGTTGCCATTGAATATTGTCAATGAGAAAATCTACGTATTCTTGTGGTTCTGGTTCATCATTTTGAGCATATTGTCTGGCATTTCATTGGTTTATCGCATGGCTGTTATCATTGGACCTAAACTACGTCATTTGCTGTTGCGTGCCCGTTCCCGTTTGGCCGAGAGCGAAGAGGTTGAGGCGGTGGCAAATAAGTGTAATATTGGCGATTGGTTCCTGCTGTATCAGCTGGGCAAGAATATCGATCCATTGATCTACAAGGAGGTGATAGCGGATTTGGCGCGTGAAATGGGCGAACATTCGAGCAGCAAGCAACCATTCGAAGCTTAAATGGCCGCTAATGGGTAAGTGAGCAAGCGAGTAGAAATAATATAGGAATGAGCAGTAGAATATAAGTCGTAGAAAGTATTTTAAATGCAAGTGTAAATAAACCCTCCGGGGTTTCGACAGATTGGCTTCTTCCACTTTGGACGTGAGTTTAAGGTATTTCTATTAAAGCTAACGAGCTTCCAGGTAGCTTCCTAAAATTTTATCAGGTAGCTTGCTAAGATATAATGTTCTATCGATTCATGGATATAAACTTTTAAAACGGATCCTTAAAGAGGGCGAGAAAAGGCCAGAGCTGGGTGACCAACCGAAGGTTCTTAAAAAGGTGTTCAACGGAGGGTCAAACTAGCTTGCAGTACCTGTCATATAAAAAAATTGTACATCATTTGGCAGGCAGCCGCCGTAGCAGAAAGGCTGGTGCGTGACTACCATTCGGGAGTGCATAGGTTCGAATCTCCGTGCATGAAACTCCAAAATGATGGAAAAAGTTTTTTTTAACAGCGATCGTTACTCCGCAAACGATGACAATCTTCCGAGTGTATTTCTGCCATGAAAAAGCTCCTCGCAAAAAGCCATTTGTCGCTCGAAGTCGGCTTATAGCTGTAGGTCTCTCCATTTGTGGAAAAGCATCAAGACGAACACCACAAAAAGGAAGAGGAGCTCGGCCAAGCACCTAACAAAAGTGTGCGCGCCAATTATTTATTAATTTTTTTTTATATTGTATAATCTGGCAGCGCTGTTACAGGATTACCAAAATTATTGTTATTTTTATTATTTTTTTCCGTAAACTTTAACAAACAAATAATTTGTTGCGGATTATTCTGTTCTTGGTGATAAGAGAGAGTGAAAGAGAGTTTTTGTTCGCGGATTACTCTGTCGAATGATGTAAGAGGGTACTAATGTCGGTAACATTTTTTGTTTATATCTTTGTTCACTCCGCTCGGGAGCATAGAGCCTCAAAAAGACTCTTCCATCGCAAACGGTTTTGGGCTGTTGTCTTAGCGACGTCCCATGTGAGGTCGGCATCTGCTAACTCGCGCAAAATCGACCTTCGCCAAGTAATCTTTGGCCAACCACGGCTTCTGCTCTCTTGCGGGTTCCAGTCCAGTGTCATTCTCCTGATGCTATCTGGTGGCTTTCTAAGCGTGTCGGTGACATATGAAAAGGAATTTTCTTAGCTCTAAGGAGAAGTCTTACAAATTAGTGATCTATACGGTATAGAACTTAAAGTGTTTTGCCGCTTCCTAGCAGCCGTCGATTTTTTATAAAACGCCTTTTCATGGCAGAAATACACTTGAAGGTTTGCCATTGCCTGCTGAGGAGCGGTATATATTTCCCGTGGTTCATAGGGTGATTAAATTTGATTTATTTCAAGCTAGAAATTGTATTTGTCTCCTCATATAGCCTGCTTTCTGCGTTTCTGCATCCATCTGTCGCCTCCAGGTGTTGGCTAGAGTCGTCCGTGTCTGCGATTCACTCGAGGATTCTAATCCAACGCAGCTTTTGTTGTTTCGTCCTGGGGTTTACGCAATGTATGGGCTAGTTTCAAAATATTTTTCTTAACATTTCATGGATTCCAATCTGCTATGAACCCTAATGAGCGGCCTCAGTAGTTTTAAAGTAACGACCTCCGCTGTATATTCGTGCTAAAGCAATTTTTTGGTGTTTTCTGTGGCAAAGTATGCAGTGAATCTTTAAGAGGAAAGCGAGATAAAAATTAGATTATGTGTGCATTAAGTTCCACTTTGGACTACATCTTCTTTCCAAGGTGGTTAGGTTAGATTAGAAAAGTATTGAGCTTAACAAAGAAAACAACTTTTTCATTAAAAATTAGCTTTATTCATCAACGTAATTTCCATCAAGAACTACGCAATCATTCCAAAGACGCTCTATCACAACAATACCACTTCTGTAGAACGATTTTTCTTTTGCCCCAAAATCCTCAAAGGGCTCAGTTTCAGCGATAGCTTACCTCTTGATTCTCGCAAAATTTTTTACCGGCGAGCATTTTTTCAAGCCTGTGAACAGGTACTAGTCGCAGGGAGCCAAATCTGGTGAATATGGTTCATTTTGGAGGGATTTGATATGCAATTCATGTAGTTTGTCTTGATGAAACACAATTTTTTTCCTTGCCATATGCGGACGTTTCTTTGCAATTTCGGCCTTCAAACGCTCCAATACAATATTCACTGTTAACGGTACTATCCCTTTTCAAAATAATTCGACGAATTTCACACCACGCCCATCCCCAAATACCGAGGTCATAACCTTTTCAGCCGACCGTAGTGCTTTCGGGCGGCGCTTTGGACGAGGTTCACCAGTTGCTGTCCACTCAGATGACCATCGTTTTGATTCCGAAGTGAAGCGTTGGATCCATGTCTCATCTATTGTTACATATCGACACAAAAATTTCGGTTTATTACATTTAAACATGGCGGCCAAACACTACTCATAATCATGAACACCTTCCTGTTTTGGTCAACAGCGAGCAAATGCGGCACTCACTTTGAACAGAGCTTTCTCGTAGTCAAATTCTAATGCAATATAAAGACAACACCTTCTTTTGATATCTCTACGATGTCAGCTAACTCACGCAACTTCACTTTTTGATCATTCAAAACTATTTTGTGGATATTTTTGGTGTTTTCTGGTGTTACCGTCTTATTTCGACGTCCACTGTTTTTTCGACGTGCTTCATCGGTGTCTCTACGACCAGGCTTGAAGTCAGCAAACCATCGTTTTATTGTTGTTTCTAATGATGCGGAGTCCGCATAACACTTTTAAAGCCATTGCTTTGAAATGTTTTCAACAGCCTTTGAATTGGCGACCCATTCGGGCGATTATTTCCATCATAAAATTACGAATTTTGCGATATTTGTCCTTAAAGATCGACCATTTTCTTAATAAAGTTGCAATAATTTTAACGCCTTATTCTAACCCTCAAAATTGTACATCTGTCTATTTGATAAAAGTCAAAGATGGCTTAAAAAAAGTTTCCGTGTGGGAATTATTCACTACTGACATGTAGGCGTCACTTTGGAAATGCCATTTATAATAGTTTTTTACAAGGCGAACCTATTAAAGCTGTTATGGGTAAATCAGCCGTGTCCATGTGGCTGTCAGCCCCGAATGAAACAAGGCGAATTCATTATTTGTTTTCTACTTCGCCAAAACTTTGATTGTGAAAATCAAACGTACAAAACATTGTTTGTTGTTGGTCAAGTGCCACCACCTTTAAAGGGTTACATGGGGTTCGTGGGGTAAAAAAAGGCCTATTTTCAATATATTTTTTTCTATGTAACAAATTATTTATTTAATTCAAACTTTTTTCTGTCTTATAGATACATATTAAAAGAATATTTTCTGAAATTTTCAAAAACAAAAAATTAAAACTGACCCCTCGAAAGAAGGTGCGTCCGCATTGTCAGCATAACTCCCAACAGGATTATCGAAAATGAAAAAACAAACATAAACATAGTTAAGACCATAAACTCGTGTTTGAACGAAGGAAAGAAAAAAAGTGAAAATTGTACTTTTGCCAGACATTTTTCCAAAAAAATTAAAATTTCGGTCAAATTTACTTGACATTTTGTTTTTTATAAATAGATAGAATAGAAATAAATTTTATAAATAGTTGTAATTGAAAAAAAAATCCTTCGTTCAAGCACGAGTAAATTGTATCTCGAACATCTGTGTAAAATTTCATCAAGATCGGTTGAGTAGTTTTCGAGAACATTTGACAACCGACTTTGAAAACAAGGTTCCGAGAAAAACGCGTTTAAAGTTTTGAGTAACAATAAAAGTGGCTTGAAGCGCACACCTTCCAAGGCTGTATCTCGATTTCGATTTTTCGATTGAATTGATTTTTTGAACCCACGAAACGCATGTAACCCCTTAATGAATGCGCCTTGAGTTTTTTATTATTAAAACACTTACAATGAAAAATTTTAGTTATTAAATTTTAATTTTATTATTTATTATTAATTTTAATTATTACATTTTTTTATTATTTTATCATCTTATTCTATTCTGTTATTAAAAGTTTTATTAAAATTTTTAAAATTATTGTTTTTAAAAGAAAAATTTTGGTTTTTTTCATTGAGACTTGTATTATTATATTTTATCATTAAAATTATTGCTGTTAAATTTTATAAACATTTTTTTTTTATTGAAATTTGTATAACAATTTTTCATTGTTGAAGTTTTTGTAAGAGTTTTTTGGTGTTAAAATTTTTATGATAAAAAAATTTGAGCTAATAATTAATTTTTCATGGATTTTCTCCATTCAGATTTTTATTATATTTTTTTATCATTAAAATTCTTATTGTTATTGTTATTATTGTTTTTTATAACAGGTTTGGCTTTTTTTCATTCAGATTTGTATTATTTTTTTATCATTAAAATGGTTGTAGTTAAATTTTATTAACATTTTTTTTTATTGAAATTTTTATAACAGTTTCTCATTGTTGAAAATTTTGTTAGAGTTTTTGTTGTTTATTTTTTATTTTTATTTTTTTTATTTTTTTTAATTATTAATTAATTTTAAATGGCTGTTTTGTTGTAAAATTTTATAAAAAAAATTTTATTGAAATTTTTATAACAATTTTTCATTGTTGAAATTTTTGTGTCAGTTTTTTATTAATTAAAATTTAATGGTTTTTTTCTATTCAAATTTTATTATAATTTTTTATCATTAAAATTCTTATTGCTAATGTTTATTATATGATTTTATTGAAATTTTTATAACAATTTTGGCTTTTTTTCGTTCAGACAATATTTATTATCACTAAAATTATTCTTGTTAAATTTTATAAAAAAATTTTATTGAAATTTTTATAACAGTTTTTTGTTGTGGAAATTTTTGTAGTAGTTTTTTTATTGTTAAAATTTTCATGATAAACAAAATTTTAATTATTAATTAATTCTGAATGGCTTTTTTCCATTAAGATTTGTATTATTTTCTTTTATCGTTAAAATTCTTATTGTTAAAGTTTATTATAATTTTTTTAAAGTTTAATTTAATTTATTGAAATTTGTATAACAGTTTTTCATGAAAAAAAAATTTCGATGATAAAAAAATTTTAATTATTAAGTTATTTTTAAAATTATTATTATTTTTTTTTAGTTAGAATTCTCCTTATTAATTCCTATTATTGAAATTTTTGTTGTAATTAAAATTATATAAAAATTTAGTAAATTCTGTTATTAAAATTTTGGTTCTAATTAAAAATAAAAATTTGTATTAAGCTTTTTATTTTTTTTATTAAACCTTTTTTTTTGTGTTGATACTTTTTATTATTAAAATATTTTCATTAGGTTTTTAATAAAATGTTTACTATTATTTTTACTTGCTACAAATTTATAATTTTTTTTTGTACTAAAATATAATAAAGTTTATTTTTATTAAAGTTTATTTGTAGCAAATATTGCTAATTAAAAATAAAAATTTGTATTATATTTTTTATTTTTTTATATTAAACTTTTTTTTATTAATACTTATTTTTATTAAAATCCTTTCTTGAGGTTTTTAATAAAATTTTTACTATTATTTTTCGTTGTTACAAATTTATAAATTTTCTTTGTACTAAAATATAATAAAGTTTGTTTTTATTAGATTGTTTTTTTTTTTGTAGCAAAGACTTCTAATTTTTATAAAAAATTTTATTTGTTTTTTGTTAAACTAAATATTTTTCTTGTATTAATACTTTTCATTATTAAAATATTTTCATTAGGTTTTTAATAAAATATTTACTATTACTTTTCTTTGATACAATTTTATAATTTTATGTACTTAAATATAATAAAGTTTATTTTGATTATATTTTTTGTAGCAAATATTTCTGTTAAAACTTCGCTGTAACTAAAGTTTTATTATAGTTCATTATTAAAAGTTTTTTTTACTATTATTTTTCCTTTTCTCAATTTTATAATTTTTGTTTTGTACTAAAATATAATAAAGTTTATTTTTATTTAATTTTTTTTTGTAGCAAAAATTTCTTTATTTTTATTTAAATTTTTATT
Source organism: Anastrepha fraterculus (assembly GCA_037575425.1). Classification (NCBI taxonomy): domain Eukaryota; kingdom Metazoa; phylum Arthropoda; class Insecta; order Diptera; family Tephritidae; genus Anastrepha; species Anastrepha fraterculus. The sequence goes on from JAYXIM010027550.1 coordinate 17,658, forward strand.
ATAGAAAAAATATTATGAAAGAAAAAATAGAAATAGTTCAGTTTTTATAAACATATTTAACATAAACATTGTTATAAACATATTAACATTATTAAAAAGTTTTACTAAAATTTTTCCATATCAAAAATTGTATTTTCTTTTCCTACTTTCACACATTTGGAATAAAGATATGTAATTACATATGTACGGTCAGCGTCAAAAGAAAGTCTACACCACATATTTGGATAAATTTTGACAATTTAATTTTTTTTATTTTATAATTTCAATTATTTTTTTATAAAAATGTAGTTCATACTACAACAAACACCAAATGAAGCAAAGTTTCGTGCTTTTTATAAAATTTGTAAAAACTCCGCAAATTTTCAACAAATTTTTAAATTTTTTACTCAGAATTTTAGCAAATTTTCTGGCATGCAATATTTTTTTTTTTGTTTCATATTTTAATTTTATAGATCATTAAATAATAAAATGGTTTCCTTTGACGTCGACGACTGTATATGAATTTAAAGTACCGCGTCCCGGCAAATCTGCCATTGCTTGCCACAGAAATGCAGCGCTACATTCGCACTTTAGTAGTTCTCCACAAGTGGGCATTTTTAGTACTATTCCATTTCGCGGCCAAACAGCGAGCGAGCGAGCAAACATTTCCACACAAATAAATAAACTCAAAAAAGTTGCGCTCAATTATTTTCAATTGCTTTCAAGAGTGCACAGCTAAAAATACATGCAAACGCAAAGTTTTGTGACACAAACACAATCAAGGCGTTATGCTGCACGCACACACTCATAATGGCAGATACAAAAGAGTCACCCCTGGTATTACGCACAGCGGCAGCGCTCACTGGTTGAGCGATAATTTCTTGGTGGGGGTGAATGTGTGCTCGCTCTGGCTAGCGGAGTTGTGAACAGCGAACGAGTGACTTTTATATGGCACGTTGGCGTTTAGATGCTTCACTCAAATAGCAATTATTTTTTGGTTTTTCGTGGTTTTCATTATATTTTGTGAATTTTATTTTTATTTGAATAACTATGCTTGAGGGAGCTTTTTTGGTTTGTTGCGCTTTTTAACTTTTTTACGTTTAGGGCAACTTTCTGTGGTTTTTTTTTATTTTTTTTAATTTTTATTTTTTATTTTTTTTATCTTTTTTTAATTTGTATGTTTTGTTTTTTTTTAATTTTTATTTTTTTATCTTCTTTTTATTTGTTTTTTACATTTTCTCATGCAACGCGTTTTTCCTGCCGCTCATGCACTTTGGCCTCTCACGCCAGCCACGACGCTGTACGTGCTTCTTCGACCACCGCCAGCACCTCTGCTAACTATCAGCTGCTTGCCTCTTTCGTGGCATATCATCTGCCATCCTAGTGCTGATTACAAAACTTGCAAGTACTAATGCGCGGCAATAATCGCCGCCGCACATGCGCATAAAAGTGATGGTTTTTCATTTTACAGCTGCATTGCTTGCCACTTTGGAGCAGTGAACCCTATCAATATTACCTACCGGCTTACCCGTGCGCTTGACTACTATGCATTAAATGTGCATATGTATGTATGTGTGTATGTATGTGTATGTGTGTGCACGTATGTCTGTACGCACTTCCAGCAGCAGCATTTTGTTGCGCGACAGTAGTGCCGATTGCTGCAATTGCAACTTTTATTTTCAAACTACCACCACTCACGCGCTGCCTAAAATTACACCAAGCAATTTGGCTTTATTGGAAGCACTTAAATATACATACCCACTTACGTACATATAAGCTGCCTGTAGGTATGTACATATGTGCATATGCTTGTAGGCTTCTTTGCTTGCTCTACGGTATTTTGTCTTCACCGGACATTTGTTTGCGTAGTTAGTGAAGTGCTTCAGTGCTTCGATGGTTTGCTGGTTTGCTGGTTCGCTGGCTTCTTCTTCATTCTTTTGCCTTCCACTGCTGAAATATTCTGTTTCCATGTGAAATTCATCGTCGTGGCTCAACTATTGAGGTGCGCGCACTGCTCTTCACCTTTAGAAGTGTACATTTTTCTACACACACACACACACACACACAAATATGCGCATGTGTTTGTGCTGTGAAACTGGTTTGACAGACTCGTTTAAATTTTTTAAACAGTTTTTGTTTTTTTGTTCATGGCAGAGACCAGAAAAGGGGTAAAAGGAAATAAAAATAAATGTTTTATAGCAACAAGTTCATGGCTTTAAGATGTTCCGATCCGTAACGCTAGTGCAGCAGCGGGTTATATAAAAAATGCAAAACAAAAAAAAACGAAGAAAAAAATCACACAAATAAATGAAAAAATTAAAGCAAGTGGCAAGCAATAAAAATTTATATGCAAATGCCAAGTTGAGTAGTAGTGGTTGTGAAGGGTTCGGTTCGGCATGGAAAATATGCAAACGACACTTAGCAGACAGGTCTTAAGTCGCTAGATTGGGTCTACTTGTGCTTATGTATGTTTGTATGTGCGTATGTATGTATGTATGTATGTATGTTTGTATGTATGTATGTATGTATGTGTGTATGTATGGATATGTTCATGTATGCACCTAGTATATATGCATGTGTGTACATATGTACATGTAAGAGTCTATACTCAAAACTAACCTGTCGGACTAGCAACAAACATCATACAAATGTACTTAACCACACACACTCACTTATGTACGTATGTGTGTGTGTAATGTATGTGAGTTTGTATTTTTTTTATTTTTTTTTTTATTTCTTTTTTGTTTCATATTTTTATTTTTTTTTTTCTTGCGTCAGACTACACAATACGTAGGATTCTTTGGGTATCAAGTGTTCGGCTACTTGTATTTAGCAGTCAGCTCGTCTACAGGTAGCCGCAGCAGCAGCAGCCGTGGCATTCTTCTTACCTAAACCACCATCACTTACGTCTTATGGACAGACTTGAGCTGCTTGTAAATCCCACTTACATATTTTTTCATTTTCATTTTGCAAATGTCATCAATATGCGAAGGTGTGGGAATGAAAGTGTCGAGTTATGTTTTTGTATTCCTTTTCTTTTGTTCCCCTTTTTTTATTTGGCTATAATCAGGTCTTGCATACGTTTTATGCTCACACGAAGCAGGTCTTCTTGATACTTTTAGCTGTGGTTTAGTTGACCAGGCGTTTGAATGTTTCATCGCAATAAAATTGAATCGTAAAGTTTATTAGTTTGCTTTCACAAGAAGTTGAAAGTCATATCTGAAATGACGAAGTTGAAGTCATATTTGCAAAAAATTATTATTTTGGTCACAAAATTTGGCACCTATGGCAGGTTTACAAAAATACGAATGCGAGTACCTGCCTGCATATGTATGTATGTATGTACATACAGTTGCTCACAAAATAATAGGAGTGCTGGCATGAAATGTATGAAATACTCATTTTTTTTTTATAAAAGTACGATTTTATTGAATAGCAAATTTTGGCACAAAATAAATCGCTCGAGTTGTATTTATTTTTCCCCGATTTACATATTTCCGGCAAAGGTACACATTTTGCACAAAGTTTGAAACTTTTAGTTATACTGAGAAGTTACAGCAAGTCGTTCCTTTACTAAAAAAAAAACCTTTATCTGAGAAAAAATTTTAAAGAGAGGAACTGAGCAACTCTTCCTAATCAGAAGTTACATGATATTGACCAAAGTTTTAGTTCTCGCAAGTTCATGAAGAGTATTCAACTATTCAACTGTTGCCATTTGTCATAAAAAAAGAAAAACTATAAAGTTTTAAATTTGTTAAAATTTTTCAAATTTTGCACAAAGTTTGAAACTTTCAGTTATACTATTTACTTGAATTGCTTACTCGAAACGCACTTTATGACCAATTGAAGTTTCAGTCAGTCGGGTCAATGCATGTTTTTTGTAGCACTTCAAGTGATACATAAGTTAACAGTTACATTTACATACGTACATATAAGTCAGTACGTGAGATCCTCTATTATAAACACGTATAATTCGTACTGAAACTAAGTCAATGCCTCCGTGTGGCAAAGTAAATCTTATCAATGCAAAAAAAAAATATAACAAAAAAATGAAAATTCGCTAAAGGGCGATTGACCCATTTTTACAAGCTTTAACAACCATATCGAACATGGAGGAGGCATTCAACACGTTTTAGTCTTAATACGTGAGAAGCAAATCAGTTTCAAACGGAAGTGTGCGATATGACTCACTCTTTAAATGCCTTTTTCTTTGCAAATTCAATCAATTGAAGTCCCACACTGAAGTAGTGAAAAAAGTGATTTTTTATTTTGTTTGAAGGAAAGTAAATAAGAAGGGCTAAAATTAGACCAAAACTGATTTATTTAAATATGATTTAAAAGAAATTGCTTCTCCGAATACGATGTGAGTAAGCCATTGGCTGAGTGGTTTATGTTCATTTTGACTTAAACTCAAGCAGATCGTCCAGACGTGTTTGGTAGAACCAAGGACTTTACATTTTTTAGGCTTGTAGTATTTTTTTAAACAGCTTAAAGTACAACGAAAACTCATTTATTGATACAGTTAGTGAAAGATTTCCCGATAAGAGATTTGTAGGTTGTGATTTTTTCTTGTCAAGAGACCGCTTCGCTTCTCAATTGCCCACTCAGTACCAGGCGGCAGTTGTGTCAAAAACTACCTTTACTGAATTTTTAATTATTTGAATTATTCGTAATTTTTTGCGGCGAATATAATTTTGTTTCGAATATAATTTCATGCTTCGAATATAAAGAGTTTGAAATGTAAAGAATTTTCAAAAATGAAAAATAAAAATATTAAAAAAAATATATATGTATGTATAAAACTTGAAACAAATTTATGTTGAAGATTTTTTACGAAATATCTAAACTCAACATCCTAATTAAAAATAAATAAAAAATATATAAAACATGAAAGGTTTTTTGGTTCATCAAATTTTACAAAATATCAATAATCCCAATTTTTAAAAAAGGTTAAAAAACAAAAATTTTTTTTAAATATTAAACTTAAAAGAATTGCTTGTTTATTTAATTTTTTTACAAAGTATTCAAAATCAACATCCTATTGTTTAAAAAAATTTTTAAAAATATAAAAAACCAAAGTCATAATTTAAAAAAAAAATAAAAAAATATAAAACTTGAACAAATTTTTTGGTTGAATTTTTTTACAAAATATCCAAAATCAACAGTGGAACTTCAAAAAATTAAAATTTGATTTTTTTAAATAAAAACAAATGAAAACATTAAAACAATTAAAAAGAAGAAAAAAGGGAAAAAACTTGGAAAAAATTTTCGTTTACAATTTTTTACAAAATATCAAACATAAATATCCCAACTTAAAAAAAAATTTAAATTTAAATTAAAAAAATTTTAAATTTAAAAAAAAAATATATATTTGTTTTTTAAATAAAAAAAATGAAAACATTAAAAAAAATTAAAAGAAAAAAATTAAAAAAGAAAAATAAGAAAAACTGTTAAGAATTTTTTGTTTAACAACTTGTACAAAATATCAAAAACCAAAGCCCCAATTTTTAAAAAAGTTAAAACAAAATTAAAAAAAAAAATTAAAAAATTAGAAAAAATAAAAAAATTTGAAAAAATAAAAAAATTAAAAAAAATAAAAAAATTAAAAAAAAATAAGAAATTAAAAAAAAACAAAAAATAAAACAATAAAAGAAAAATTTACAAATTGTAGAAAATATCAAAAACCAAACTTAGTTTAAAAAAAAATTTAACACTGAAGAATTTTTTGTTCACAATTTTTTACAAAGTATCTAAATTTAAAAAAAAATTTAAAATTTGTTTTGTTTTTAAATAAAAAAATTAAAACATTAAAATAATTAAAAAAAGAAAAAAAGGAAAAATTTCAAAGAATTTTTTATTTAACAACTTTTACAAAATATCAAAAATCAAAGTGCCTATTTTTAAAAAACTTGAAAAGAAAATAAAAATAAATTAAAAAAAGAAAACTTAAGAAAAAAATTAAAAATTAAAATTAGAAAAATTAAAAAAAATTAAAACGAAATGTCAAAGAAATATAAAACTCGGAGAGAATTTGTTGTTTAACAACTCTTACAAAGTATCAAAAACCTAAGTTCAAATTTTTAAAAAAGTGAAAAGAAAATTTTTAAATTAAAAAAAAAAAAATTAAAAAAAAAATTAAAAATAAATTTAAAAAAAAAAAAAACAACAAAAAAATTGAAAAAAACAAATTTTAAAATTTAAAATAAGCAAAAAAATTTAAAAAATTAAAAAAAAAATTTGCAAATGGTAGAAAATATCAAAAATCAAACCTAATTAAAAAAAAAAAATAAAAACATAATACTTGAACGAATTAAAAAAAAATTTTAAATTTGTCTTTTTTTTATAAGAAAAATGAAAACATTAAAATAAAAAACATTAAAAAAAAAAAATGGAAAAAGGAGAAACTTTGAAGAATTTTTTGTTTAACAACTTTTACAATATATAAAAAAAAAATAAAACTTTCAAAGAATTAGTTGTTTAACAACTTGACAAACAACAAAATGTCAAAAACCAAAGTCCCTATTGTTAAAAAGTTAAACAAAAATTCTTTTTATTTTTTCGATTAACAAAAGTATACAAAATTTCCAAAAAATTGGTTGTATGCAATTTCTCTGGTACTCTTTGTTTGCATTTAGATTTAAGGATTTTTGTTATATTTAATAAATGATAATACATTTACGTGCTGTAAGATAAAATTCGAACATATGTTCGCGAATAACTCTTGACAGAATGCACCGATTAGCCTAGGGTTTTTTGTATTTTGACGCTTATTTCTCCCGAAAGGTCTTTTCTGCTATAAATTTCATAAACTTTCAAAAGAGGCGTGTCTATAAATCAAATCGTGTTAAAAATTCATAAAATTTATTTTGCAAACTGCCACAAATCAAAAATGAGTCAACCGATTCGATTACTGTTTTTTTTGCTATAAAGCTATGAAATATTTGCTACTACTCTGCATTAATCAAATTCGTCGAAAATTTCCTTTTACTAGTAAAATGGTAACATTTGCAAAAAAAAAGAACAAAAACAATTTATAAATAATATAAAAAATATAATATAACAAAAAAAAAAAAAAATTTATATAATAAATTAACAAAAAAGTAATTGCGCAAAAATTAGTAAATTAAAGTAGCTTTTTTTATACAATAAATTAAGAAAAAGGTTAGCATTGAAATCATTGCGAAAAAAGCACTTAGCGCTACGATTTGCATGAACTGTCTGTATGTACATATATTATCACTCACCATGTAGCAAAATATTTATTGACGTTATCTTATCATTAGTTTAACAAGTGCTTGTCGCAAGTAGTTTATGATGTTGCAAACACACATTATGAATATCTCAATTGTTAGAATATTTGCACGCGTTTACCAGCACTAACAAGCCACACACGCTAAGGAACAAATTAGAATAGTGTAGCAAGAAAAAAGAAACATTTCGTTGAGATCATTTTATTGTCGACGCCGACATTTCAATTTCAATTACAAAACACTTGACAAAATTCTTTCCAAATGACTTATGGACCGCCGTTGCCGTTTGTTTTTTGATTGCCTTGCCTTTTGGTTGCGCATCTGTAGCAAAGTCTATTTATTAGTGTGTGAGCGCTAATGGCAACAGCAACGGCTGGTTTGAGTAACAAATGTACAATATTTCTTGTGGTGTTGTTTTTTTGTTTTATTTTTTTGTTTTTTATTTTTTATTTTTTTTTTATTTCTTTTTTTATATTTTTTTATACACAGCAAATGTTTATGGCGTTAATTGTGGTATGGTCGTCGAAACAGCCTCTCGCGATAATGTCGAAAGTAATAATATTTTTTGGGTATGTTTTTGTTTTCTTCTCGAAATATGCTCTAAATTCGCCGCATGCTCTACTACTTATCAGCTAAAAACTTTTAATTGTAACATAGAAGCAAGAGCGAAGCTTCACTATCGGTTAATAATTAAAAAAAAAAAAAAATTGGTCTGAGCACGGAAGTGTTTCTCGAGTGGGTTGTAAAAATTTGTAGTCCACAATTTTTCGATAATATTTTTATAGAGTGAAATTATTTTATTTGTACTTTATTTATAGCCTGCTGAATGTCATTGTTTGATTGCTCCAAAAACAAATTTAGATCAGTAGGCAAATTGCTTGTTTGGCTGGCAGATTCTTCTTCGAACAAAGCCCTGCCCGATGAATGAGCGAATGTGAAATTCATTGGTTTTTATGTTTGTTTGCTGGAATTCATATACGTATGTATGTGTGTATGTGTGTATGTGTATGATTTCTTTTCGTGCTGATTGTATGTATGAATCACACGCGCTATGTGCAGATTAATATGTGATTAATAAGTGAACTCAGTGTTTGCTTGCCGGTACGTGCGTGTATGTGTGTGTGTACGCGTGTGTGTGTTCGGCAAATGTTGCGCTTGCGTGCCTTTCATGAATTATCAGCAAATTTAGCTCAATGAGCAGCAGCTTAGCCAAGTGACATAAATATTGCGCATAACTGCCTACATACTCTTGTGTATAAATGCATACAGACATACATACATACATGCATACATACATATGGCACATGCATGGCATGGAATGTTGTTTTGTTTGTTAAATATTTCTTAATTAGAATTGGTGTAGAACTTAACTAGAAGCATTCATTCATAGTTTTCATTTCATGTACATACATACACTTGTGTTCATAATAAGAGCAGCGCGACGCATTGCACAGTTTTGATTATTTATTAATTTTTTTTATTTGTTTTATTTTACTTTATTTTTTTTTAATTTTCTTTAATTTTTATTTTTTTTTATAAAAAATATAAAACTTGAACGAGTTTTTTGTTTAAAACTTAAAAAAGATATTCAAAATCGACATACCAATTTAAAAAGCAAATTTTAAAAGTTTGGTTTTTTTTAGTTAAAAAAAAAAATTAAAAAAATTACAAAAAAATATGAGAAAAAAATATGAGAAAAATGTGTAAAACTTAAAAGAATGTTTTGTTTAAAATTTTTGAGAAAATATTAAAAATCAAAAATCCCAAACAAAACAAAAAAAAAAAAATAAAAAAAATATATGTAACAAATGTTTATAAAACTTTTTTTTTTTTTTTTATTAAAATATGGTTTAAACACAGTGCCCACAGTGATCCAGCCAATGACACATTGCTTATTTGACAATTTGCATGTTTTTTTTTGTTTTGTTGTTGAGGTCTTTGTGCCACCTTACCAAAAACAAGCCGAAAGCCGAAAAGTGTGGGACTTGACTTTCGACTCACCGACTAAAAACCCATTCCAACTCCGTTTCCCTCCCACCGCGGGACAACCGTTAAGCATGACTTCGCGCGCCAATTCTTGCCTATTGCCAATTATTGGAAAATTGCGCCGTGTTGTTCACTTGACGGGAAGGCGAGCGGCCTATGAAGATCTGCGCTGTTGTTCAGCGCGACGCAGTTTGAAGATTACTATTTTTGCCCTATTACATACATACATCAGACCAATGTTGTTTTGAATCTAGCATAATATCCGTATCAGCCGTAATTGGCTTCCCCATCCTAGTGCTTAATTCCTCCCTTTCGAACACAAATCGCGGACAGACAAGCAAAACATGTTCTGCGTCTTCTACAGCTGGTGCACAATGAGAACAGTACGGTAGTAGTCTAACTGCCCATGTTTACGGTTAACCCATTTGGCTATTATGGGAATCAAACGGTACGTTCAGTGTCCGTTCAGGGACGAAGTCCATTTTTCGTGCCATGAACGCATGCTACGCTCTCTTGCTTCCTTGCGTATTGTCTGCCGTTCTGAAGTAGTTTTGTTTTTGTAAACTTCAGCATACTCTTTTGCCATTAAATTGATTGGGAGTAGTCCTGCAATAAACATAATGGCGTCCTCTGATATCGTGCGAAACGCGCAGCGCACTCAACATATGATTTGGAATTTGTGGCGTCCACCCACGCTGGGACTGCATACATCAAAATCGATGAAACCACGGTGTTAAGTAGTCTCCTGCAGTTTTGCCAAGGTCCTCTAGTATTCATCATTATGCGCGTTAGCGCTTTTACTGCCTTTGCCGCTTTGCTGCTCGCGCATGATAGGTGTTTTCTGAAGTTCAGCCTATGGACAATTATTACGCTCAGGTATTTAATAAATGGCTTCGATTCTATAGTATTATCGCCCACCATTATATTGGCCGACTCCACCTTATTCCTGCTGCTAATAAGCACTGCTTCCGTCTTATGATCCGCAAGAGTTAGACCGTTCTTGCGCAGCCATTCTTTTACCATGCCGACTGCCTGGTTGCAATTGTATGTGAAGTGACTTGTATGTGTTGGTAGTTTGCTTCCATTAACCCGTAGAAAGCAAATGGGGTAAAATTACCTAAGAATATCATACGAAATTTCAATTAAATTTTTGGAAAATGAAATAAAAAAATACGTTTGATAAAAACTCACGTACTGTTACGTAGCTATTTTATAAAGTCTTTTATTTATAGTATTGTTGTTTGTTTTGCTTTTGCTTCGAATATTCTGTTTCTAGATCAGATTAGATTAGATTTGTGGGGGGTTGGACAAGTCCAAGCACTCAGTCAGGAAGACCATTGTACTACACTCGATTACAGTGGAAGGAATAGAGAGGCAGGATAGATACAATATGGATGGTAAGACGCCACTCTGTCGCGAATCTTCTCGCTTCATTGATGATCCATAAAAGGTCCAGAAGCGGAAGATTATAAACTTTATCCATACTCAGAAAATCGCATCCCAATAACCTAAGTCTGATTCTAGAAAACGCCGGATAGCTACAGAGAAAATGCTCTGCAGTGCCCTCATTCTCACGACAGGATAGGCATATTGGGTAGCCAAAGATTCCCAGGGTAGCAGACAACAGACATTGTGCCCTTTGATTACATCCACCTGGACTCTCAGGTGCTTTCTACTAAGTTTTAGGAGAAAGTTACTAATTTCCTATTAGGTTATTTCACAAAGCACTTGGCTGCTCTGCAGGATACCAGCTCAGACCAACGTCTTCTCTTGGTAGACCTCATGAAGTCGTCAATCCATAGTTGAATCGATGCAGAATTGACACCTAGAAACGGTTTAGGACCTAGTGGTATGCTTGCAGAGCCTTCATTAACCGGTTTATCAGCCAACTCCTTCCCTGCAATACGACAAGGTCCAGGCACCCAAATAAGGCAAACTTTTTTGTGTTTTGCGACACTGTTCAGGTTTGTCTTACATTCACCGAGTAATTTCGAAGAACAGCTCCTCGTGCAGCTTGACCTTCTTCTTAATTGGCGCGATAACCGCTTACGCTATTTTGGTAGCTTGACTGCCCCTTCAAATTCCGATACTACTACCAGGCCACTTTTTATCACTTACAACAACATTCAAGATGGCATAGACTTCCGTAAGGAATACCGTAGCCATCTTCCTGTAGCGTAGGAGTACTTAGTGCCTTCGTCTAAGTACCATTCAGATCCGCTAGCATCACTGGTCTTGGATCTGTCGGTGTTGAAAGTGTGCCGAAATCCCATTAATAGCTACTCTGAACTTAACCATTGATCTCTATCTGGTATCGAAATATCATACTTCCTACCGAAGCTAACCGTAAGGCTCCCGATTGTTCGCTGGTATCGAGAACAGTGTTCCACGCTCCGACGACTGGTGGTTTATCTGACAGTGGCTAGTGCTTCCTTCATTCCCCCAGGCTCCGATTAACTTGGGCCTGTACACCGTTTTGTCGCTTCCTTTCGGATCTGAAAATCTAGAGGTTGCAAGTTCGGGATTGCATTAAGGACATCCTCAGATGTCGTACTCATTAGCACTTGTGATGCTCAAGCACACACATCTCTGCAGTCTGGTTAGGCTATTTACTCTGGAATTAAACTAGTAGCCTTCCACTACACTACAGAGGTTTTTGTAATAATGGGTCTAATCAGAGTGAAGTATCGCCGGTCTTAGACCCCACGTCTTGCCAGAGGATGTCTTACACTGCCAGAAGACTTTTAGTGTTTGGGAGACCTTCTGTTCTACGTGCCTCTTCCTGCTCCTAAAAAATTACCTTCCTACATCTATGGCCATTGTGACATTGTTGCTTTTTTCCAATAGTAGATCACATCCATTTTTCTTACGGCTCATTGGGTTTCCGTTTATTTCTAAAAAGACATTTAAATACGATTCGGCTGGGGTGGTCATTGAGAAACCCTGTATACCTCATGGCGCCAAAGCTGTGCTAAACCATCTTGGTTCAAATGTCTGTTAAAATTCTTTGAATTCCAATTTTTTGCTGAACGTAGTAGTATAAACCTATAAAATACGTATTCGTGAAAATTATTCCTCATTGAAATGGGCTAAACTGGTTTTCATTGGAATAAAGGGGCTTTACATAACTGAAGCTATTTCGTTTAATAAAGCGTTTTTCAGTAAGAGCGCTTCAACTTTTTTTTTGAATAAACACAAACGGTTTGATTTTTTTAACTAATTTTTTTTTTATTATCGAGTTTGAACATATACATTTAAGTATGAAATTCGATTTCTTTTGAATGACCACCGCGTGCACGTTTTACGAAGTCCAATCGTTGGACCCAATTTTCGACCACTCTTTTGCATAAATCGGCCGAAATTCCAGCAATTTCGCGTTCAATATTGGCTCTGAGCTCACAAATCGTCACCGGTTTGTTACTGTAGACCAATGACTTCACATAACCCCAAAGAAAATAGTCTAGAGGCGTCAAATCACACGAGCGCGGCGGCAATTCGACCGGTCCATTTCTGGAAATAATGCGCTCATCGAACTTACTCTTCAACAAATCAATTGTAGCGTGTGCTGTGTGGCTTGTGGCCCCGTCCTGTTGAAACCACATGTCGTCTAAGTCCATACCATTCAATTGCGGCCAAAAATAATCGTTTATCATGTCGCGGTATCGATTTCCATTCACAGTAACGTGGCGATCGTTCTCGTCAACGAAAAAATATGGGCCAATTACGCCGCCGGCATGTAAACCGCACCAAACAGTGATTTTTTCGGGATGCAACGGTGCCTCATGAATCACGTGTGGATTGCTTTCTGCCCAGTAACGCATATTTTGCTTGTTGACAAAGCCATTGAGCCAAAAGTGAGCTTCATCACTGAAGATGATTTTTTGGAAAAAATCTGGATTACAGTAGGACAACAGAACGATTATTTTCATAAAAGATTTGCACGATTTGCAATCGTTGCTCAAGTGTGTAGCATTCCATGATGAAATGTATACTAATGAAGTTTACAAATGACAAGCGAAAAATAAAAAATATTGCGTCGTTCGCCCTCCTTATCGGAAAAAAGTTGAAGCGCATCTATTGAAAAACGCCTTATATAAATCTGCTTCTCGATTTTTTTTTTTTTAACTTTCATTAAAAAGTGTAAAGTATTGATGAATATTTGTATTTTTTTTAATTTTGGGCAAATTTTTACATTTTTAGTTATATGGTTTTTGTTGTGTGTATTATGAATTATATTTTTATAAAAAAAAATTATAAAAAAATAAATAATCAAAACTTTGCAATATGCCGCGCTGCTATTATTGTGAACACAGGGGTACCTGCATCCATACATATATACATATATAAGAATGTAGATACATGCAAATATGTTTAATGTGAATGTGTATGTGGATTTATATGTACATATTTGTAGGCGGTCAACTTGTTCTGTTTAATGAATGAAATGCAAAAGTCATTAAATGATGTGAAAAAATTATCAGCGGAAGGCCCAGAAAACATCCGAATACACTCCCTCATACAGATAAATTTAAAGCGAAAATGCATCATATTCCCGCGAATTCAAAAATCAAAGCGGATGATGAACAAAAGCGCAAGTGACAAAAGTGCCACACCAGGCTGCTACTCGCCAGTGATCGTCTCCGTTTTTAATTTAATCAATTAAACGTTAATTATGCGACGTGTCTGCCTGTCGTGGCGGTTGGAAGAGTAGGCAAATTTGCTAGCACACATACATGCATACATACATACTTATATGTTTATATGTTATGCAAGCACCAGGTGGAAGTCACATATGCTTGTATGGCTTGTTAGTATGTAAGCAATTTGAAGCAATTCACAGTTAGTAGTGATTATGGGCAATAATTACAGTGGGCAATACTTAAATATCAATATTACTAACTGGAGCAATAATTGTTTTATATGGATGTGTGTGTGTGTATGTGTGTATATGTAACTATAGTCAAATAGTGCTTGACTAAAGCGTGTGCCAATTATTAGTCTAACTATGCTAGACTCAGCAGGAACATTAGGGTGTGTCTACATAGACATGTTTTATTGTGCGGCCGTTGGGTTAGAAAATCTAGAGTTTGATGGTTGCAAATATAAAAAGTGACCAATTAAGAGGTATCGGATTTTAAATTGAAATAAAGTAACGAAAATTCAAATTGTTTGGACAATCTTTATAATTTTTGTGTAAAACCATTCATGACATTTATTTTTTGAAGATTATCACTTTCAAATGTTGGCCGCAACTGCCACGTAATTTGGTCAGTCCCAAACAACAATTTTGCATGACTCGTTGAAGGACTTCGGTCAGTATCCCGTGATTAACTCTAGTAGTTTTGGCTTCCAAAGCCTCAATTGAAGCTGGTTTATTCACAAAGCATTTAGACTTTACTTACCCCCACCTTCACAAATAAAAGTCCGAAGGTGTAGCCATCACACGATCTTGGTGGCCAATCCACTGGTAAAAGACGAGAGACCAATTCCTCACCGAAACGACTGCGCAATAAATCAATTTTTTCACGGGCTGTATGGCATGTAGCGCAGTTCGCCGTCTTATTGGAACTAAATGTTGAAATGTTGTAGAGAGCACAGGCTTCAATTTTCGGCATCTAAAAGTCATTTACCTTCACGCGATGTCACTCTAACATTGGTGCCAGCCTCGTCTTTGAAGAAATATGGGCCGATGTTTCCTACAGCTCATAAACCGCACCAAAGCGGTTGTTTTCAATGGGTGTAAGGGTTGTTCTTGAATCGCTTCGGGTTGCTCTTCAGGCCAAATACAGCAATTTTCCTTTTATGAGAAAGCTGTTGGTCCAAAAATGCGCCCGCATCGGTGAACTTTTGACGGAGCGTTTAATTTCGTAATACAATTTTACGATTTGTAAACGTTGTTGAGGCGTAAGTCTTTCCATGATGAAATGTCAATGAATATTGAGTGCATAAAGGCCTTAGCTTAACCCGTAAAACCATTACCATTACCTTTACGGGTGTGAAAGTGTTAAGGGGGTATTCTGGTCTAGACGCCTTAATTTTAGATATTTTTAAAACTAAGATAAAAAAAGAAACCCATTTTTACTACACGTTTTTTTATAGTTTTTATTAATATTCGAAAAAAAAAATTTATAAAAGAACAAAAATAAAAAAATCGTGGAATTACAGCCCGGCGGAGTGGTGGGGGCCATGTCCATGGTTGACATGATTCCAACCCTTGGAGAGATCTAAAACAAAAAAATTAAAAAAATTCTTCCTTAGTTAGGATGTCGCTATCGGATGTCGTCAAATCAAAGAAAAAAATTCACAAAATGGCGTCAACTTGAAAAAAAAAAAAAAATTTACCCTCTTTTTTACCTTTTCAAATTTTTTAAAAATACTGCAAACTTAAATTTTTCAAAATTCGAGGCAGGCGCGATAGACAGATGTATAATAAAAAATTCTTATCAAACCTCAAAGCGATTGGTCAAGTAGAGCTTGAGATATCATGACAACCATCTCAAAAAAAGTAAATAGTTTTGAGAAAATCGCGTTTGAAGTTTGAGCAACAATCCCCATAGAATAATTAATACTCTGGATTAATCGGCGATATATTTCCAGGTATATATTATAGAAGTATAAAGTATATATTGGGTAGCCGAAAAAGTCTTTTCGTATTTCTAATCAAACTTCAACTCATTTTTTTTATATTTATTATGAACTTTATTAAACCAAATATGTACCATTTTGGTCGACCACCTTTTGCCATTTTTCTTCTAGAGACATTATTCCATCAGTGTAAAACTTTTGTGGGTTCTCGGCGAAAAACTGCGACAAGTAATTTTCACAGGCTTCTCTTGAAGCCAACTTTACTCCATTAAGGGAGTTCTGCATTGACCGAAACAAACGGTAGTCCGATGGTGCAAGGTCAGGGCTATATGGTGGATGCATCAAAGATGTGTGTGGCCTAGCGTTGTCCTGATGGAAGACGACGCCCTTTCTGCTGATCAGTTCTGTCCATTTTTTTTTTCGATTGCTTGCTTCAATCTCATCAGTTGTTGACAGTAAAGTGCAGAATCAATCGTTCGAGCAGGCTGGATCAGCTCATAGTGGATGATTCCTTTCCAATCCCACCAAACACACAGCATAACCTTTCGAGACGTCAATCCTGGCTTTGCGACCATTTGTTGAGCTTCACCACCCTTGCACCATGATCTTTTTCGCACATTATTGTCGTATTTGATCCACTTTTCGTCTCCTGTTGCCATTCGCTTCAGAAATGGTTCGATTTCATTTCGTTTCAGCAAAGAATCGCAGATGTTAATTCGGTCCATTAAATTTTTCACAGACAATTCATGTGGTACTCAAACATCGAGCTTCTTTTTGTAACCAGCCTTTTTTAAATGGTTCAAAACCGTTTGATGATGAATGTTTAGTGGCTTGGCAATGTCATGGCAGTTTATGTGACGGTCCTGGTCAATCTGTTCCATAATTTCATCGACTTTTTCAACGATAGGTCGACCGGAGCGAGGTGCATCTTTCACATCGAAATTTCCAGAATGGAAGCGAGCGAACCATTGTTGTGCTACACGAACTGATACAGCATCGTTTCCGTAAACTTCACAAATTTCATTGGTGGCTTGCGTGGCATTCTTCCCTTTTGTATACAAAAATTTCAAAATATAGCGAATTTCTTCATTATTTTCACTCATTTTTGTGCAGCTATAACTTTTTTTCAACTTCTCCGAATTTAACTTTTTTTTTGGTTAAATGAAGCTTAAAATGTTACCTTTCTAACACCATATGATATGACACAATGTGATTGGTAGCACTGGAGATAGATGACTCCAACGACATCTATTGACAAAATACGAAAAGACTTTTTCGACTACCCAATATATATGTATAGAATAAATAAAGGTTCTGTGGGATACAAAAGATTTTTTTGAAGATAACGAATTCTCAAGTCGTCCGGCAACATCTGCCGTTCATTGTGCGATTCGCCCCACTCGGCCGGCTTAGACGCCACGTCACAAAACCCGTTGTATCTACGAAAATAATTCGAATTTTGAAAAATCCGTTGAAGGGCATATTTTTGAAGGTCTAAACTTTAAACATACCCAAAAAACAAAGATCGATTTTTTCAAATTTCTAGACCAGAATACCCCCTTAAGACTTTTCGCAATGTTTCCTACAATTTCATTCGGACACTAACTGCTTTTTGTGCGATTTTCTCTAATCCGGGTAACGATATGTGTTTTTTTTTTTTTAATAGTTAATTCTTTTAGAATCGTTTCGCAAATAATTGACTGAAACCAGTCACAGCCAACGAACGACTAATTTAAATATAAGAATTCAAAATCAATAAATTGTCAACTTTGCAAAACAAAAAAAAAAAAAAACGGCAAAAGACAAGATATGAAAATAGTTACACTGTGCTTGAAAAAGGCAGTTTTTTTGCGCCATTTGTACGATTCCATCGCATTTTTGATATATCTTCTATTGGCTAAAATGTTTACGAAAGCATAGATTTTCGATCGATTTCCATAAATTTAATATAAAATGAAGAAATATATTTGATAGGTAATGCATAAATTAGACTTACGATGAGATGAGATCATGAAATGGAGTCCCATGATGAGATCAAATATTCATTTAAAGGCAGCGACGCATGGCAAAACTCTTTCTTATTTGAGCCAATCTATACAAGTGAATTATCCCAAATACTCTATTAAATATATTTGAGGGAAGTGTACGCTGCGTGTCGCTTTCTTACTCGAGCAAAGTGTTATTAATGAATGGTGACGCAATTGATGTGGTTTTTTTTCTCGTTTTCTTAATAACAAATAAAAATGTCAAATGCTAATATTTGCATATTTAATTATTTAAACTCAAATATCGTCTATTTGTGGCTGTTGCGGGGGTAATAGTGCCACAGAAAGCGGAATATTTCGTTACATTCTCGCCGCACAAAAACAGTTGAGTACCAACATACATACATAAAAAGTTTTTCTGATTTAATATCAACTTGAACATTTGTTTAATGAGAAGCGATAACAAAGACATCATAATTTGTCACGACAGTCGGTTTCGTGTAACCGGAACGACCCGGATTTATATCCGGTCAAGGACTGTCACTTCAGCAACATTACCCGTATATTATGGGGAATGTTTATGCTACTGCAGCAACAACTTCATAAAAATTTGATGTCTGCCTATTCTGGAGATATTTCGATCACTAAAAAAGGAGTAAGGAGGTGTGCGATATTTTAACGAGTTTCCATATAAAAAATTGTCGAACGTACAAGGTGGCGCAAAAGAAACCTTGCGATGTTTTTTGGCTGTAATTAAAAAAAAAAAATGAAAAACTTTGATTCTTTTTGTAGATTATTTTTATTTGCTCTTTTAATTGTTTTTACATCAAGTCGAGAATATGATGTCATGTAAATGGCCGCCGCCACAGTTGATTGCCATTTGAGCCCTTTTTATGGCATTTTCCATCACTTTGGCCAAAACCTCCGGCGATAGGTCCTCACATTCTTGGCGGATATTGTCTTTAAGAGCTGCAAGAGTCTGAGGCTTGTTGACATAAACCCGCGACTTCAAAAAGCCCCACAAAAAGAAGTCTGGAGCGGTCAAATCAGGCGATCTTGCTGCCCACTGCAAATCGCCAAAACGGGAGATTAGGCTCCCGGGAAACGCTTCCTTCAGCATATCGGTTGTGGCACGTGCAGTGTGTGCCGTTGTACCGTTCTGTTGGAACCAGATGTTTTCCAATCCCAATTCATCAAGTTGCGGCAAAAAGAACTCGTTGATCATTGCTCTGTAGTGCTCACCATTCACAGTAACCGTTTGGCCCGCGACGTCTTCGAAGAAAAAAGGTCCGATGACTCCTCCAGCGGAAACAGCACACCATACAGTGACTTTGAGCGGGTGTAATGGCTCTTCGTGGGTTACACGTGGATTTTCAGTGCCCCAGCAGCATAAATTTTGCTTATTTACGTACCCGCTAAGATGGAAATGGGCCTCATCACTCATGATTATTTTTGATGAAAAATCATCTTTCTCTTGGTGGTGATTAAGGATGGCTTGAGCGTATGTTGGACGCGATTGGCGGTCAGCAGCTAACAGCTGATGCACCGTCTGGACTTTGTACGGAAACATCTTCAAATCTTGTACCAAAATTCGCTGTAAAGACCGTCGACTGATACCCATTTGCGTGGCACGTCGTCTGGTCGATGTCGACGGCGCTTCCATGACATCCTCGGCTACAGTAGCAATATTCTCTGCAGAACGGCTACTCCGGGGTCTGCCACGCCTGGCAGCATCTCGTGTTGTGCCAGTCTCTTCGAGGCGAGCGGCTAAACGTCGCAGTGTTTCACCAGTAGGCGTTGGACGGCGAGGAAATCTGCGTCGAAATTCACGTTGTGCCAAAGTCACCGACCGATTATTGGTCAAATAAATAGTCAGCAATATTCGCGTTCTGGAGCAGTGCAGCGTAACATTGTTTATTAACGTGTATTTCGCATGTGTTAACTACACAAATGTCAAAACAGAACTGACATTAGGGGCCAATCGCAAAATTTATAGCATTTTCTGATAGGATGATTACTTTAGCGCCACCTGTTACTTTGAGTGTAAGAAAATGCGCGGCACTCTCAGCAAAAAAAATTGTCAAAAATCAACAGTTTTTCATAGCCACTTGCAACTTACCCTTTATTACACAAAAATTTAATTGTCTATAGAACTGCATAGCAAAAATTATTCTAAAAAACTGACTACAAATTTGAAATTTTGTAGAAAATTATAAAAATTTTGGAGAAAGTTTGAAAAATCGATTTATATGGGTTTCGTTGTATAACGAATGTAACTTTTATTAAAAAACATTAATGGAGTCTAAATATATATATGTATGTATATATAATTGGCGCGTACACCCTTTCTCGGTGTTTGGCCGAGCTCCTCCTCCTATTTGTGCCCTGCATCTTGATGTTGTTCTACAAATGGAGGGACCGACCTAAAGTTTCAAGCCGACTCCGAACGGCAGATATTTTTTATGAGGAGCTTTTCCATGGCAGAAATACACTCGGAGGCTTGCCATTGCCCGCCGAGGGCCGACCGCTATTAGAAAAAACTTTTTCTTAATTTTTGATCTTAATAATTTTAATTTTGTCAATATTTGGGTCTTCCATAAGGTGTAAGTGTTTTCCATAGAACTGTTTCTGTGCTCACGCAGTTCTCTTTTCTTCAACTGCTGTTTAGGTGATTGTAATTTCAGTGGTTTGTAGATCGGATGTGTGGGTGTAGAGAAATTGTCTTAATTTTGAGATTTTGTTATTGTAAAAGCTTTGGATGTCAATGAATTATCTTTCTCCTTCTAGTCTTGGTATTTTAAGTCCTTGCGTGCATGAGTTGGGGTGAAGTTTTCTATATTTGGTTAGCTGCTCTCTTGTTGTTCTTTCCAGGTTGTGAATATCAGTTTTGGTCCAGTTTATTATTCCGAAGGAGTGTGTGATCTTTGGTATGGAGTAGGTGTGGATTGCTTTATAGAGATTCTTGAAATCTAGTTGTGTTTTAAGTATCTGCTCAAAGCATTTTTTGTATTGTAGTGAAAGTTGTTTTTTAATAGAGGTGTTGATGACGGCAGTGTCACGCGCTGTTAAAATCCTTTTCCTAAGCTCCTAAGCAGTAAGTAAAGTTGCGTTTTTGTTAATCGAAAGCTGAAAACTTTATTGAGATCTATGTATTTACAATTCAATATCAAAATTAATAGACATTTTTAATCTTACACTTTTTTCTTGCGGCGCCCATGCGCTTTCGTCAACGGCGAAATAGAAAGGAACTAAATTTGCTACTATTTGACAGGCGTTTATTGATGAATGAGAGGAAAAGCAGAGAGATGAGAAAATGCGAAATGGGTTGCCAAAGTGATCTTTCGCAACAAGAGGAATGGTCTATTCTTGTACTTTGTTGGAGTCTAAGATATTTGTACGTTTCATGTTCTTACATTATTATTATTATTTATAGTATTACATTATTAAGAAAATAAATACAATACTATTTTTCAAAGCATTCTTTATATGTAACTATTTAATTCCGTAACTAATAGCAATTTAACTTCTTCTCATTACAGCCACTTTTCTCTTGCGAATCGCAACGTCAGTGCCACTGAATACTAAACTAAGTTGTTTCAGCATCCTCCAGCACTTATACATACATACAAACATACATGAATGCCACATACAAACTACATACATATCTACAACAACAAGAAAAAAAGAAGAAAAAAACAAAAACAACAAACGATACACAAATATACAAGCGCACACTTAAAATAATAAATAGCCTATACAGACACACACACAATTACGAGTTGTTTGTATACACACAAGCACAATGAGATTCCTGGACCGCAAAGCAGACAAAAATTGGCGTGTCACAATAATCTGCGAATTTTTTTTTCGCCTTATGATATATGTACATATATGTAGGTGTATACTTGGCGCTTAGAGCCTCCTCCTATTTGTGGTGTGCCTAATGATGTTTTGCACAAGTGGAGCGGCTAACAGTTTTATGTCCCCTCCGAAAGACAGTTAATTTTGTTTGTGAGGATTTCTCTCACTCTCAAATACTCTCAACGACTTTCCATTGCCTGCTGAGGGAGGACCGCTGTTGGAAAACACTTTTTGTATTATTTGAGTAATATGCATTTTAAGTGCAATGCACGAAGTGAAGGCGAAACGGATTTTGTGACACGTCAATTCTTGTTTAAATTTTGTGAAATTGCGAATTTCTGATATTTGTCTTTTTGTATACAAATAAATATTTTAAGCAATAAGAAGTAATTATATAATTTTAATTCTATACAAAAGCAAAAACAAAAAAAAACAAAAACGATGAAACAGCAAAGTCTACAAAATATCGACTATGAATATGTAACAACAACACTCCATTCAAATTGCCTACAAATCGAAAAATTGTAAAGTTAACATTCTAAAGTAAAAGAGACAAATCATACAAATAGTTCAAGCATTTTTACAATGAAAAAATTTTATCAAAAAAAGAAAAGATTTTTACACAAAAAAACAAAATAATAATAATAATAAATAGAAATTAATTATAGGAGTAAAAGGAAAAGAATCTTATGAATCTGTTAGTTTTTTGCTAATGAAGATAAAAACCGGAAAATAAATACAAAAGTGATGACAAAATGTATTTTTGTAAAAATGTAGAAACAACAATACCTACATAGGTACATACACATACATACATATGTATACTGTTTGTGACAGAGAGCCACACATATTTTCATATACACACAAACACTTAAATCAAACAGACAACAAACAAACGAGAAGTTGAAAGCACTATCATAAATGAGAATTCAATTTTTTTTATACAAATATTTAATAAGAGTTGTGATCATTGTTTAAGAAATTTATGAATTTAATTGATACTGCTAGCAATTTACGAGTGCATGCAAAAATGCATGCCGAGACGGGCGTACAGGCGGGATGAATGTTGATAAGGGGAAGTTCAAGTATAGAGCGTAAACTTTAAAGACATTGAGAGAGGATAGTGAAAAATAAACAATAATAATAATAACAACAATAAATCTAAACTAACAAGCAGCGCCAATAATGGTTAAAGAGCGCAAATAACGTTTAAACACACTTTGACAGAGAAACGAATACTGCTTCTACAAAAACAAAAATACTGCTTATGCAAAAGTGCGTATACTACACGAAAATTATACTTTTAAATTAATTTAATGGATTTTTTGTTTTGCTCCCTAAATGTAAGCGATTTCATTTAGCATACCTTTTTTGATAATTTAATAATAAAAAATTAGTTACATATTTAATTTTAGCACAATTTTTTGATTTTTTTTTTCAATGCAAAAAAACAATTCGGTACTAGAATGTTAATACGAAACGAGGAATTCGACTAATTTTTTTTTATAGAAATTTACAATGTATTCTTTACTATGTAAGCACAAGTTTTTTCGCTATAGTTTTTAAGCGCTTTTTAAATATTATATTTACTATAATTAAATTTTTATTTTACTTTTCTAGTTATAATTTTAATTATTTGACATACAAATAAATATATAAAAATGAAGACTCAAAAGCAAGCAATACAGTTATAAATTTAGTGGAAAGCGTGGAGATAACAAGAAATGGGTTGTCTGTCGGGAACTCACGGCAGAATGCGTGAAAATGAGATCTGCTATTTTGTTGTTAAAAGGAGGGTAGATACTTAGAAGTGCCATAAGTTTTGTTACAACACAGCAAATTCAAGTGGAACGATTTTTCAAATTTGAGGAGCGTTCGCTCTTAGAGCGACTTGCATTCATTTTTTGTTTGTTTGTTAGTATTAAAATTTACGCACAACTATTTATTTTCATGAACTTCAATTCAGCTGGTTCGTGTGCACAGGCAAGGGTAGATAGTATAGGAGGAGATCAGGTGACCGGAGCACTCCATGCGCGGCTGGACGTTTTTTTAAACTGGGTGCCCAGCCAGGCTGGTGAACCTCCTCGGCACGCGTCGTATTACACTT
Organism: Anastrepha fraterculus; assembly: GCA_037575425.1. Lineage (NCBI taxonomy): Eukaryota > Metazoa > Arthropoda > Insecta > Diptera > Tephritidae > Anastrepha > Anastrepha fraterculus. The sequence goes on from JAYXIM010027550.1 coordinate 41,411, forward strand.
TGCTCCAACCAGAATGAAATAATATGAATAAAAAAAAACTACAAATAATACAAAAAAATAAAAATAAATAAAAAAGTGAAAAGAAACAATAAAAAACAAAAAATTACAAAAAATAAACAAAAATAATAAATATGAAATAAATAAAAAATAATAATAAAAAAAATAAATATAAATAAAAAAGTAAAAAGAAAAAATAACAACAAATAAAAAATAAATAAAAATAAAAAAATAATAAAAAAGAAAATAAAAATGATTATAAAAAAATAAATATAAATAAAAAGAAAAAATAAATAACAAATAAAAAAGTTAAATAAAGAAAAAATAATAATAAAATAACAAATATAAATAAAAACTTTAAAAGAAAAAATAAATAAAAAATAAAAAATAAATAAAAGAATAATAACAAAAAAAATTAAGAAAATTATAATAAAAAAATAAATATAAAATAATAACAAAACAAACAAAAAAAAATAATAAAAAAGAAAATAAAAATAATAATAATAAAAAAATAAATATAAATGAAAAAAAAATTTAAAATAAATAGCAAATAAAAAAAATAAAATAAAGGAAAAATAATAATAAAATAACAAATATAAATAAAAAAGTTAAAAGAAAAAATAAATACAAAATAAATATAAAATAATATCAAAAAAAATAATAATAAAAACATAAGTAAAAAGAAAAAATAAATAACAAATAAAAAGTAAATAACAAATAAAAAATAAATCAAGAATAAAAAAAAAAAAAAAAATAAATCAAAATAAATGAGCGCCCCATGGCGCACACTGGCATCACAACAGACCTGTAAGATTTAAATGAGTTGATCTTACAGGCCGACTACCACCATAATCTAACCTAAATTCAGTTGGACAAGGCGAAACCTCACTTTTTGTAAAGACTAGATAGAGCTACATATTCGACTGGCCAGATAGTGCAACAGTTTGAGATAAGAACAATAAGAAAAGAAAGGTTTGAGAAAAGAACATAAGAAAAGAAAGGTTTGACAAAAGAACATAAGAAAAGAAAGGTTTGAGAAAAAAACATCAGAAAAGAACGCTTTGAGAAAAGAACATAAGAGAAGAAAGTTTTGAGAAAAGAACATAAGAAAAGAAAGGTTTGAGAAAAAAACATCAGGAAAGAACGCTTTGAGAAAAGAACATGAAAATTTGGCAAAGCCTTGCAAAATGCGACACCATAAAAAATTATTCAAAATCATTCAAAATGTTCACCTTTTGCCTTAGACCGCATTTGTTGAAGCAACTCGTAACTTGTGGGGAGGGGAAGGGAAGATGAAGTAAGGAGAGGTGCACTGAGGTGCTTGTGCTTTGGGATTCCATTTTTCCAAACATTGTTGTTGGCTGTAGACGACAACTAAAACAACTGCCATGGAGTCGCTCAGTGTGAACGGCACGGACAACAGCAAGAGGGAATTCGTCAAGTTGAAGCAATAAAAGTTTCCCTGTATGAACACGGCATTAGCAGATGTTGTTGTTGTTGTAGCAGCATAAACATTCCCCATACTTACATACGGGGAATGCTTCTGGAGTGCCAGTCCTTGGCCGGGTATAAATCCGGATCGTTTCGGTAACGTAGAACCGACTGTCGTGAAAACGCGGTATTAGCAGATGCCCCTAAATGGTGGTTTTTGTTGTTGTAGTAGCAGAAATATGCCCTATGCATGCTTGTGGAATGCTGCTGGAGTGATAGTCCTTGGCCGTATATAAATTCGGACCGTTCCGAACATAGAACCGACAGTCATGGGAACGCTCTTAACCATCCGTTGACCAGACTGGCTGTTTAACTTTTAACATATTTCAATTATCGATAACAGCTTGAGATTTCAGGTAGCATCCTTAAATTTAATTTCCTATCGATTTAGGGATATAACCTTTTAAAAAGGTTCCTCGAGCACGACGAAAGGGGCCAGACCCAGGGGCCCAACCTATGGTTTTAAAAAAGGTGTCCAACGGAGAGTTAAAGGGTTGCTGTTGTTGTTGTAGCAGCTTAAACATTCCGCATACAGGCACGGGGATTGCTGC
>JAYXIM010027551.1:0-33623 GCA_037575425.1 Anastrepha fraterculus
ATCAAATGTTGTCAAATGCTAATGGAGTAAACTTAATCGAGTGTGAACATCAAATTCAATAACTCAATTTAAAAGTTCATTTAATTGCCTCAATTAAGGTGCATATTTTATATAAATTTAGCAGCATTACTGTTGCTCCCATAACAATTTTGCGCTTATCTTAATTTGTTGTGTTCATTTCAGATTTCAAAAAGTTTAATTTGAGCCTAAAGTGTACTTTTACCGATAGATGGATACTTATTTGGTCCCTTCGCGCATGTGAGCTTAGTGAAATTAAATATTTTGTTTATATTTGTACGGCTTGTGCCTAAAGATGCACTGCAATGAATTTATGCATACACAACTTTATGCGCCTTGAAAGTAAAAACAAATACAAATCATGCACCATTGGCGGCAAGCATGCGCCGTCACCCATTCAGACTAAACAAGAACATCACAAAAAGGGATTCGTTCAGGCGGCTCAAGTATTTGAAATACAAACGCATGATTTTATCTTGGCAAAACGTACCGCAAACAGCACAATGCGATATCTGATATTTACGAATGAGCCCAAAAGTGTGTAGATGAGACCAATAGTAGGGAGAAAAAAGAGCTAAAAACATTGAGATCACTTATCAAGTGTACACTTACAAACTTACATACAGACGATGAGCGTCAGAAGTACGACTACACCTGAGAAGTGATTCGGAAATGCTGTGTGAATGAAGGAATGCACGTCTTTTTTTATATGGAGGAGGTCAAGTTAGGTCAGACTTGGCTGATCCTGTAGATCGCACATAGACCAGAAATTGATCCCTAATTATACAAATTGCGGTCAAGAACTACTAGGTAAAGTCCAAAATCAACAAAATTGAGTTAAAATAGAAACGACAGGAGCTTTGTTCTGATGATTTCGGGTTTATTTATTCAAAATAGTCCCCTATGGCCTCGATACACTGTTTTGCGCGATCTAAAAGCATTTCGAAAGAGTGTTTCAGGTCATTGACCGGAATGCCCTTCGGGATCTCGGTGCAAACCTTTTGGATGGCCTCTACGGACGCAAAACGCTTTCTTTTCATGACCAAATGCAATTTTCCGAATAGGTAGAAGTCACAGAGAGCCATATCAGGCGAATACGGTGAGTGATTGATAGTTAAAATGAGATTTCTAGTCAAAAAATCAGTCAGAAGAGTAGATCGATGAGATGGTGCATTATCATGCAATAAGCGCCAACTTCCTACATCGCGGTACTCAGGGCGAACTCGACGAAACGCAACGCTTCAAAACGCCAAGATGGAAAATTGCATTAACGGTTTGGCCCATTGGCATGAACTCCTTGTGGACAACGCCCTTGGACTCGTAAAAACAAATAAGCATCGACTTGCTTTTTGACTTCTCCAAAGGCGATTTTTTGGGTGGTGGCTCGTCTGGGGCCTTCCATTCGGCACTTTGACTCTTAGTTTCAAGTTCATGTTGGGAACACCATGTTTCATCCCCAGTTGTAATGTTGTAAAAGAAGTTCTCGTCTTTTCTCGCCTCTTTAATGAGGTCTTTCGAATGTCGAATTCTGAGCAATTTTTGGTCCTCAGTTAACTTGTGGGGAATGAAACGTGCACAGATCTTTGTAAGCCCAAATGATCAGTTAAAATGCGATAAATCGATGTTTTGGAGATATTCAACTCCGATTCCATGAATTTCAAAGATGATTTCGGTTCATTTTTGATAAATGTACGAATAATTTCGATGGAGTTTTCGGTGATTACTGATTTTGGGCGTCTGCTCATTGTCCTTCATTCATTTATGTCCTCACAACCATCTCTGAAACGTGTAAACCCCTCATGAACTCTGGGACGAGATAGACAATCATCGCCATAAACTTGTTTCATCAATTCAAATGTTTCGGTAAACGTTTTACCGATTTTAAAACAAAATTTGATATTAGCTTCGAAACTCATTTTTGTACCGATGACACTAGCATTCTGACTCTTTAGTCGCAATAACTTCGCTTCCACTGAACCGAATGCAACCAAGCTTCCACTGGCACTCAGCTAGGGATGTAACTTGTAACGTCCTAACTCTTTAAAAAGATGACGTCATCAAAAACATTTTAATGGCACCAGTCTTGTTTATTTTGGACTTCACCTCGTAAATTTTATGATTTCCTTACAAAAATTTCAAAGCTGTCGACTCATTTTTGACGCTCATTGTATTCACATATACTACTTTACGTGTTGATATCTCCGTGTACTCGTTTAAAGTACATATTGCCGCATATTTACATATCTCTATATTTATTTGTCTGTGGGTCCGTTGACTTGGCGTTTCATCTTTCTGACTGCGGCACGTAATCCATATCGAAATTCATAACGCAGTCCGTGGCATAAACTCGACTCGCCTAGTGACCGAAAACTCGTAAGCATTTGCACAGGCATTTTCCGCATTGCTGTTAGGTGCACGCGAGTATGTACGAGTTTACACATACATACGTATGTATGTATGTATGTACGCTCCAGTGCGCTGATGTTGTAAAAAAACTGCATTTGGCTCATTACAATATGCTTTTTGTTCATTTACAAGTTGAAGTTTTGATCCTCTTTATTCTTATCTTCACCTGAATGATTTTTTTTTTGGTTTGTGAACACATCGACATCGTGATTTATTTTTTTATTATTATCAACAAATGTGTAAGTAAATATTTAATATTTAATGTTAAGTGGGTATTAGGGGCATCTTCATAACATTTATAACTAGAAATTTGTCTACTTTCTATAAATCTTGTAAAAAGATAGTAACTCGGATTGTTATGGGATTTATTATTAGAATGAGCAATATTTTAATAAAAAAATATAGGAACTTACAAAATAAATAAGCAAATAGTCAAAACTTGTGAATATTTGGTTTCGGAGGGAATTCGTATCATCGATAATTGCCCATTTTGTAACATTTAAAATTGCTATAAAAATGTATTATACATTTTAATATGTTTTTGAAGGGAAACTTCTTAGGCGTCGAGGGACGATCGAGAATGGAGAGTAAAATTTCAAGGCCATGCAACGTTTTGGGCATTTTCGTTCCGCGAGAGAGAAAAAAGATATAACGTAGAGGAAAAGGAGAGAGAGAGCTATACCGTATATATATCTTAGATACACTTTAGGCTATTTTTAGTGAGTTTTTCCTTGTGGTTGTTAATTTCTAGTGAGAATTAACACTGCCTACTTTTTGGCGCTTGTTTGTTGGTGCAAAGTTGTAGGAAATATATTTTTGGTGCCTACTTTTTGGGGTTATATTTCCTTGGTGCATACGGTTTGGGGCATTTTTTGGTCCCAATTTTCTTGACGTTTTTTTGTCTATTTGTATTCTCAGCAAATGTTGTGAATTTATTTATATATGTATTCATCCTCTCCCTCTCTCTCTCTCTCTCGTTCCCTCTCGGGTCTCTCCCTCTTTCTTTGTCTGCCTTGAAAGTTTCACTTCTGTTATGTGTACTATGCTGCACGCACTTTTCTTTAAATTTTGTTTTTATTTTTATTGTAAGAAAAATTCAAAAGATTGCCTCGCTCGATCTGGAGTAGCTTATCCTATCGACTCAACTTTTCAAGACTACGTGTTTGGTTCTATCTTACGACCGACTCGACCAATGTTCATCTTAAAGTTAACAATAATGGGAAAAAGGATTTATTTTGTATCACGCAAATATAATACTGAGTTTTTGCTGTTTCAGGGCGAAATAGCTGTTAGTGTCAAAATAAGATATGATGAACTTTACTTAGACAACAAGCTGGGTTTAAGCCAAGAAAAATATGTGTCGATCAAATAGTCACCCTTCGGATCATCGGATCGGACTGGAATCCGGAAGGCTCTCGTCGAAGCGGAGAGCCGAAAGGAACATGGCCGCTCACTTGGACGCAGATAAAGTCAAAAGCTGCAAATCGACCCCAATAAAATTGGTATCGGCACTTGCGCCCCAGCCGGCGCGATAGCAAATAATAATAATTAGCTGCGTGAGGTACTCGCTGATTAACAATTGGCATTGAGAATTTATGGAACATTTTTTTAAGCAGACATCAGTACTACAGAAACCGCAGTTAGGCATTCAAATCCAAATGAGTAAAATTATTGTTAAGAAATTTCGGGAAAATTGAGTTATACCGGGTCTCTCTTCGCAATGTTTCTGGGCATAGCTATATTGGAATGGATGATAAGGCTACTTCTTTCCACACACGGACATTGTTTTCGTATTATTCGTCCAAAACCCAGCATAGAAATCACTTTTGTTCTGTAGGTGCATTCGATGCATCTAAAATTTTGTCTAAACTCTTGAAAGTATGTCAATTTTATTTATCAAAAAAAGTTATAGCAAGTCTTGTTTTATTTTTCATTGAGCCTATTTTAAGTTTATCAAATAATCCAAAATTGCTAATTTTTCAACTTAGGTGCCCACTTAAAGTCGTTTTACTCGTATGTTCTTTAGGCACAGGAATAAGAAAAAATATTATGAATTAAAAGGTGAAATTTTTTTTCAGAATTTTGCTTTCCGATTTAGGACGTGCACTTTTGCAACTGTGTATTGGAAATCCCACACGGGATCTTCGAGAGGTCAAGTCATTCACAGAGAGTTACAGTTTGGTGCTGGGTTAAGAGTACATGCAACTTCGAAGCCGCCAGCTTAGGCAGTTACTTGAATGAAATCGTGCGCCAACCATAGATCACTTTACACCTAAACAACGTGCTGAAATAGTGACGCTATACATCGAAAATAGTCGTTCTATTGTTGTAACTTAACGCGCATATCGCAAAAAGCAAGCACCGTCTGACTATTCGTAGTTTGGAGTCGAATGTTTTTGAGCACGGGGCAGTAGGAGATCGTCAACATGCCCTTCATCAACGACCAAGATGTTCCAATGAACTTGTTGAAGCAGTGAGGGAGAGCGTTGCCCAGGAGCCAACAGCATCGTATCGTCGTCGCGCTCAGCATTTTGGCGTCAGTGAAACCACAACCCGGCGCATTTTGAAGGATGATTTAAAATTGTTTCCGGATAAAGTGCAATTGATACAAATAATATTGCCGACAGACCATTCACGTCGCTTGGAATACGGCCAAACAGTCGCTCGAATGGTTGACACTGAACCCAATTTTTGGAAGCAAATTGTAATGACTGACGAGGCACATTTTAACGTCTCTGGCAGCGTGAATAAACAAAATTGCCACATTTGGGGAAATGAGAATCCACGAGATCCATGAAACAACATTGCATAACCGGAAAGTAACTGTTTGGGCCGGCATTTGCGTCAAAACTATTAGGGGGCCGAGAAAATGAAACGGTCGATGGAAACCGATACCGATGGATGTTGGCTCATTATGTCTGGCTTCAACAAGACGATGCGCCATGCCTGCGAATGCAACAATTGAATTTCTGCAACGAAAATTCCCGGGACGTCTAGTGTCAAAAAGAGGCAACATCGACTGGCCAACCAGATCTCCTGACTTAATCTCTCCGAACTTATTTTTGTGGGGTTATCTTTACGCCAACAATCCGCAGACTATTGACCAGTTTAAGGCAAACATTCGTGTCGACGCTATAAAACCCGAAATGCTTGACAAGGTGAACAAATATCGCAGTTTGTGATTGCTAATAAAGGTGGCAACTTGAATGATATTGCATTCAAAAAATAGTTTTAATAAACTGTAAATAACCAAACCAAATTAAAATACCTTACTTATATAAATCAGTTGTTTTTTTTTCAGTTATTCAATGTTTTCAAACCGACATAAAAGATGGCGCACCCTAGGTATCACCCACTAGGTTTGGCTAGATTAGGTTGAACTTGTTGACCTGCAGTTACCCAGAGACTGGTTCGATCTATAACGATACCAGTTGGAGTTCATTGGTTATATGTTTTGTGTTTTGAAAAAGTCCACCCGAATGGTGTCTTTGTCTATTGAGAGTTTAAGGAGACATTTCCGCTTACTACCGAGATATCATCCAATCCATAAAACTGTGGTATCTCCAGATATTTTAAGTGCGTTTAGAATAACGCAGGGCAACCACAAAGGAAATGCTCTACAGTTTCCCTTTCGTCGCTGTCTGAGGTTTCCATCTTATAAGCGTACGCTGCTACTTGCTACTTGGCTAAATTCCGTTAGCTCGCCTATTCTAGCTCTACAATCTCTTTGGTATTTATATATAGGGTTTTTCAGTAAGAGCCCTACAACTTTGGAACTTTTTTGAATAAAACACAAACGGTTTGACTTTTTTAACTAATTTTTTTTTTATTATCGAGTTTGAACATATACATACATTTAAGTATGAAATTCGATTTCTTTTGCATGACCACCGCGTGCACGTTTTACGAAGTCCAATCGTTGAACCCAATTTTCGACCACTCTTTTGCATAAATCGGCCGAAATTCCAGCAATTTCGCGTTCAATATTGGCTCTGAGCTCACAAATTGTCGCCGGCTTGTTACTGTAGACCAATGACTTCACATAACCCCAAAACGGGACGGCTTGTTAAATGGGCCGTAAAATGGCCGTAGTGCTCTTAAAGTAGCAGCAGCAGAACGATTATTTTCATAAAAAATTTGCACGATTTGCAATCGTTGCTCAACTGTGTAGCGTTCCATGATGAAATGTATACTAATGAAGTTTACAAATGACAAGCGAAAAATAAAAAATATTGCGTCGTTCGCCCTCTGTATCGGAAAAAAGTTGAAGCGCACCTATTGAATAGCTCTATACATGGGCATGTACACCTTTTTTTTTGGTGTTTGGCTGAGCTCCTCCTCCTATGGGCGGCGTGCGTCTTGATGTTGCTCCACAAATAGAGGGAGCCGACTCCGCGCGACAGATATTTTTTATGAGGAGCTTTTTCATAGTACAAAAACGCTCGAAGGTTTGCCTTTGCCTGCCTGCTGTCGCCCAGCTATTAGGAAACACTTTTTCTTCACGCTCTTTGTGAATTCCGAATGGTAGTCACGCACTAACCCATTCGGATACGGCGGCAAACTCTTCGTATTACTAATAGTTTAATTGGAGTATGACTGTGATCAGATGATCTTAGCTTTCCTGCTAGTGGACAGACTCTCCCAACTTGTCATGAATTTTCTGATCTTCTTTTCTTCTAGTTCGTGTATACCTATAAAACTGTTTATATTGACTTTGGTAGTTCGTTGACAAAGTCTGAGAATAGAGAGACCCTGTTTTTCGCTATATCGTCTACTATATCGTTCCCTTTAATGCCCTTATGCCAGGAATCCAATAGAAGTGTAGCTTACAATTTTCGCTGCCAACCTTCCTAGTGCTTCCCTGCTCTAAAAAACGATGCCGGACGTTGTACTAAAAAATGTAATTGCTTTAATGCCTGCCTGAGTATCTCTGTAAAAGTTAACCTTGGAGTTGGAGTAACACAAGCTGAGTCTGCCGCCATTCCAGCTGCGAAATCTAGGTCTTACGTCTAACTCTGGACAGTATATCCTAGTGTAGTAGGTCGGTTTAGAACCGTCTGTATAAAAGTTAAGGGTATTGCGATTGGAGCTGCATCCCTTACATCATTTCTTCTACTTCAATTTTCTACTTCTTTTTCGATAATAATCTTGAAATTTTCCCCTTTAAAAACGGTAAGAACTTTTACTAGGAAGGAGCATCGTTTTAGAAAACCGATAGTAAAATTTCAAATATACTTGTAATCTTATGTGAGCACATCCCTAAAGCATAAACACAGAAATAATTTCATATTTTTTTCGGTAAAGTGTGTTGAACTTTGTGAGTCCCATCATTTGTTTATTTATCATTCAACTTTCCCTTTAAATTGTCTAACTGGCAGTCGCGTGATTGAGTTGTAGGAGAATGCGCATGCACAGATTTTTTTTTACAAAAATGTACACAAAGATAAAAGAAGAATATTTCCAAGAACGGGTAATCAAATCTTGGAGTTTATTTATAAAAGTTGTGTATCATTTAAATTTGTACAAATATTAGGCGGAATTTATTGTGACGTGGACGGAGTGCTTTTTAAGTTGAGGAGTCGTTTAAAACAAATTTTTCGTGCAGTTAAAGAGTCACGTAATGTTGGCATAAATAAATATGCCGTGGAGAAGCAAAGGAAGGTAGGCACACAACAAACACTTGTGTTCGCAATAATAGCAGCGCGATGTATTGTAAAGTTTTGATTATTTATTTATTAACAAATTTTTCTTGTTTAATTTTTTTCATTTATATTTTAATTTATTTTTTTTTTATTTTATGAAAATATAGTTTATACTACAACAAAAAGCATACAACTTAAAATTTCAAATTCTGCAGAAATTTAAAAAATTCATCAAATTCTGATTAAAATTCAAAATTTTTTAATTTAATGTTTTTTCGATGTTTAAAGAATTCATTTAAAATATTTAAATTTTAAATTGAAAAAAAAGCTTTCAGCAGAAAATTAAAAAAATTCATAAAATTCGGTTACAATCGAATTTTTTTTAATTTCAAAAATTTATATTTTTTAATTTAAAAATCTCATAAAATTCTGATTAAAATTTAAAATTTTTTAATTTAATTTTTTTTTTATTTAAAATTAAATTTTTTTTAATCAGAATTTTTAGACAAACTTCGAGTAGGCATTCAATTTAAAATTTTAAACTCTGCACAAAATTCAAAAAATCCATAAAATTCTGATTAAAATTCAAAATTTTTTAATTTAATGTTTTTCTTCGATGTTTAAAGAATTCATTTAAAATATGTAAATTTTAAATTGAAAAAAAAGTTTTCTGTAGAAAATTAAAAAAATTCATAAAACTCGGTTACAATTCAAAATTTTTTAATTTCAAAAATTTATTTTAAAAATTTAAATTTTAAATAAAAAAATTGTTTTTTTTTATTTATTATATTAATTTATTAATATGTTACATATTCTACAGAATTATAAATTTTAAGTTTTATAGTTTTTGTTGTAGATTAAACTATATTTTTTTAAATAAAAACAAAAAAAAATTAAATTAAATTATAAAAAAAGTAAAAAAAATATATAAAGGTTGTCAAAAAAGTCTTGCGGTATTTCCGCAAGCTTGTCTTTGCAAGCGCGTAGTTCTAGTTGTATTCGTCGCATCGGTTCACACTAGAGCTTTTTGGGAAGCTCTTTTCGCGTGCTAACACGTGATTAATTGTTGTTTGCTTTTAGTCGTTCGTGAGTTATAGCGTCGCAAACATGGAGCAAAATAAAGAGAAAATACGGCATATATTAAAGTACTACTACGATAAAGGCGAAAATGCATCTCATGCTGCCAATAAAATTTGTGCAGTTTATGGACCCGATACAGTTTCCATTTCCACCGCGCAACAATGGTTTCAACGTTTTCGTTCTGGCGCAGAGGTGATCGAAGATGCGCCACGGTCCGGAAGGCCTGTCGTCGAAAATTGCGATAAAATCGCTGAATTGATCGAAAGAGACCGGCATAGTAGCAGCCGTAGCATCGGCCAAGAGCTGGGCATGAGTCATCAAACCGTTATAAACCATTTGAAGAAGCTTGGATTCAAAAAGAAGCTCGATGTATGGGTGCCACACGACTTGACGCAAAGAAACATTTTTGCCCATATGGATGCATGCGAATCGCTTCTGAATCGCAACAAAATCGACCCGTTTTTGAAGCGGATGGTGACTGGCGATGAAAAGTGGGTCACTTACGACAACGTGAAGCGCAAACGGTCGTGGTCGAAAAGTGGTGAAGCTGCCCAGACGGTGGCCAAGCCTGGATTGACGGCCAGGAAGGTTCTTCTGTGTGTTTGGTAGGATTGGCAGGGAATCATCCACTATGAGCTGCTCCCCTATGGCCAAACGCTCAATTCGGACCTGTACTGCCAACAACTGGACCGCTTGAATGCAGCACTCATGCAGAAGAGGCCATCTTTGATCAACAGAGGCCGTATTGTCTTCCATCAGGACAACGCCAGGCCACACACATGTTTGGTGGTGCGCCAGAAGCTCCGGAAGCTCGGATGGGAGGTTCTTTTGCATCCACCGTATAGTCCGGATCTCGCACCAAGTGATTACCACCTATTTCTGTCCATGGCGAACGAGCTTGGTAGTCGGAAGTTGTCCACAAGAGAGCCCTGTGAAAATTGGCTCTCCGAGTTTTTTGACAATAGGGAAGCGAGCTTCTATAAGAGGGGTTTTATGAAGTTGGTATCTCGTTGGGAACTCGTCATCGAACAAAACGGCGCATATTTGACTTAAATCGCATTATTATAACCAATTTTATGAGCAATTGAAAATTCAATAAAATATATGTAAATAAATAAATAGTCAAAACTTTACATTACATACAATACAATACAACTTTACAAAAACACATTTTGAATTTAAAATTTTTTAATCAGAATTGTTGGAAAAATTTCGATTAAGCAGAGTTGCAGTCCATTAAATTTTCAAATAATAAAATTCAAGCTCGAATTAGCAGAAAAATCGCGTTGATTTTTAACAATTTTTCTATTGCTTTCCGTCTGTTGCCTTTCATCCATATAAAAAAATGCTTAACATCGTCAACAAAAAAATTATCAAAAATCGGGTAGTTTTTGAAGAGCTTGAGAGGCTGAAATGATAAAGAAAAATAGAAATACTGTTGGAACGATTTTCTTGTGAAGTTCAAAAACTGCAACGTTTAGCCATAAAAATTTACCTATCGGAGACGTAAGCTGTCATATATAATACTTTCGGTTTCATCAAATACGTCGAATCATGTTTCACTGTGTAATTAATAGTGGAATAAACTTTCCGTTTATCACCAAAATTGGTTTTGGGAAAGATTCAAATTTATAACTAAAATGGTTCGTAAAGATATCAGTCGTGGCCTATGCTCATCAATGTAGCCATGGCTTCGTAACCACACTCATTTCGACTGGTCAGCAGTTCACATATAATCAAATTGTATCGGGTGTTTTTTTAAGAGCTTGGTAACTTAAAATGATAGTACAAAACAGAAATATTGTTAGAATGAATTTTTTTTGTATAATCTGGTAGACAATATCATGGAGTTTTTGGAACGAAAATTGATTCACATGGCCCGATAGCGCTCGTTATTCTCCGTAACGGCAGCTCATTCCACATTTCAAAAGAAATAAGGACTGATGATGCCACCAGTGTGTAACTGCACATAAAATGAACTTCGCGAATAGATTAATTTTTTTTTAAGAAAATTTCTGCATTTTGCAAGCGTTGTTCTGGCGTTAAATGATTAATGATGGCTTGCCAAACTTTATTATGCTATTCTCAGCTATTAAACCATAGTAATGAATTTCGATAGTTCTCAAGCAGCTAAAAAAACACCCGATATAACACCGTCATCCAACAAATTATCAAAAAGCGACGTGAGTTTTGAGCTACTTTAAAGTGGCATGATTTTGTACCAAAATTGAAAAAAAAAACTACAAAACAGCCTACCTGGAGTTTTTTTTTTTAATTTTGATTAAAAGGTTTGAAATATTTATGCTAATTTGTATATATTTTTAACATTTGTGAATTATATGGGTTTTGTAGTTTGAACTACATATATATATTTATATATATTTTTTTTTCCATAGCTCCTAGGTGGATAATAGAGCCTCAATAAATAAGTTGTAATTTAATTTGCTTCAGCTTCAACTTGTCGCCTCCACGTATTGGCTGGTCGTCCGCGTGTGCGATTCCCTTGGGGGTTCCAATCTAGTGCAGTTCTTATGATGTCATTTTGGAGCTTACGCAACATTTGTCCGATCCATCTCCACTTACAATGCAGGATTTCTATGTGGACTGGTACTTGCTTGGTCACATCCCAAAGGTCAGCATTGCTTATAACATTGGGTCAAAATATTCGCATACTCCTGCGCAGGCAGCGATTTCGAAAAGATTGCAAAGTTTGTAGTGTGTATGATGTCATGTTCCACATTTCACACCCATCTGAGACTACTGACGTTACGTTAGCGTCGAAGCATATCAAATGTGGTCCCCAAGCCATATTTCCGTCTTTTTCATGACTTGATTGAGCTTCCTTTTAGTGTCCTCAGTGTCCCGAGCTGGTATGACCACCGCTATATCGTCCACGTATCCCACTAGATATGTATCTTCTGGTATTTCTATGCTCAGATTCCAGAGATCGGGGCCGAGAATAGATACTTGAGCTGCGCCAGACATTATCGCTTTTGTTTTCTGACCATCTGGTGTGTCGAACAACAGTTCACGCTCACTCAGGTAGCTCTGGAGAATCCTTAGCAGGCATGCAGGTATTCGAAACCTTTCTCTTCGAGCCTTTATAATGTCTATCCATCGTAGGCTGTTAAAGGCGTTTCGTACATCAAGCTTACCCCCTCCTCTATTGCGCCAAGGGTTGACTATGACATTGAAACCACTGATTTGCAAAAACTAAATGCACGTAAATTTTATTTTCGTACTACTGATATGGCCTCGCCAAAAACCTTTCAGTTATGTTGGCAGTTGTCTATTAAATTCGTATTTATGTACTTATATATGACACCGCCATTCACCTTTCAATATTTCCAGCGTACGAACGAACGAAAGTACAAATTCATTAAGAAAAATTCAAATGGCACAAACAGCAGCAAAGCAAAAAAAAGAAAAACAAAAAATACATTAATGGCAGCATTCATACCGACGATATGTATGTGGATGTGCTTTTTTAGAAATCAAACACACGTAGCCACTGCCTCTGATCAACTAATCTGCTGAACTGAACCCAACAACGGAACAATTTCAACCATTAAAGTGACGATTTTATTGCCTTAATTTTGACGGATATACGAATACGACGATTTGCACAAAACGGTTGGTTGGCGCTGAATGCCCCATGAACTACACTGGCTGCTAAGTATTTGTACTCATAAATACTACGTATGTATGTGGGTATGCTTGTTTGTTTCTGTATGCCCTGCAGGAAAATCAACTAGTACCCAACTGGTTGGCTGCTAGTCAATACCGAATCAATTTTTCTTTCAATTTTTACTCTCAAATTTCATAGGAAGCGTAAGTGCCACCGCTGCATTGCTGTTTCAGAAGCTTGGAATTAATTATGGTAAATAATACCCTGTGTTGCGACTACAAACACTAATTACCGCTTAACTTGCAACAACAACTTTCATTATCAAAAATTTACGGCGCATCTTCTTCATAATTTTGCATAAAAATTATTGGTTACAAGTTATCACAAAAAAAATTGTCGCGTCTGTACACAGTCTAATAAGTCTTGCCTAATATCAGAAAAGAGAATTGGCAGCATTGAATGGAGTGAGATATGCCAGCTTTATGAGATATAATCATACTCGCTTGTTCCAAGGATGATAGATTACAAAGCTTGGCCATAAGCTATACTCAAATACTGTGAGAGTAACTGCAGCTTGTCAACTGTCGTTCACATGAGCCTCGGCAGCAGAGTTTTGCCCGCTTCATGTATTCTCACTCTCTCGTTGTTCAGGCGGCAATGAAGTAACACGAGTTTTGACTGTGTTGATTTTTTTCGTATATCACCAACACAATCTCAATTTTTTTCATAAACAAACCGTTGTCATGACCCATGAGACGTCAGCCAATCAGCTGATTCTTTCAATTTTCTGAGAGCCGGTTAACGGGCTGGCCTCAGCCATACCTCTAAAACTTTTTCACCATAATTTTGCTTGATAACTTTTTTGTTGCTTTGATATGCAAATTTTGCGACAATCGAGCAGAGCTCAAACATTATGCATACCTGGGAAGCAAAACTGTATACTTGCTCGCATCACAACAGTCAATAGTGTATCATAGATTTTACCCTGTATAGTATTGGCGTACCATTCAGTAGCCCCCATATTCGATTTTTAAAAGACTTAAAAAGTTAATTATATTATTGCATTATATATTTTTCTTATTTTATAATTTATAAATTTGATAATCTCCACTTTATTGAAATGAAAGGTTCAGAAAGGTTTTCTGGTCGATGTTGTAAATGCGGATTTTTCTAAGACTTTTGACAGAGTTTCGCAATCAATCCTTGTTAAGAATTTAGCTTGCTTTGGTTCCATTACACATTTCTCCGTTGGTTGGAGACGAAGTGCTAACCTCCAATAAATCTAAATATCTGCTTGGAGTTCTATCTCTTGTTCACAATCATCAGTCACATTCTTTTGGAGTCTCCCAAAGTAGCATTTTGGATCCTTTGCTGTTTGTCGTTTTTATAAATGACATAAATACTGTTTTTCGTATGTCGTTTATGGTGACGACTTTAAAATTTATTCTATTGTAAGAATCTCATTCAATTTACAAATGTTCCAAATTAACTTTGATAATGCTCTTTCTTGGTGTAATATTAGTCACCTACTTTTAATTACTTCGAAATGCCGCCAGCTTACTTTCGCCAAATATTTTTCTCCTTTGAAGACATATTTTTTTAACTCTAGATGTTGTCCGAGATCGGTCAGTAAAATAGTGGAAAATGCTGGTCATGTTAATTATAAAGGGTAGTTACAATAATTTTCAAGGGCCGATGCTGAATGTGAACCACACCTAAACAGCAACGACACCGTTGGACTTCTTTCTTTGGGGTTATTTGAAAGAAGCCAGCAAAAATTCAAGAGCTAAAGGTTGAGATAATTCGGCACATTAACGGCATTAAACCTCAATTATGCCTCAGCGTCATCGAAAATTTGGACCATCGGATGGAGGTGTGCCGCCGAAGCCGCGGCGACCATTTGGTCGATATTTTGTTCCATACGTAATACCAATATTATCATAATAAAGAGAAATGATAATAATTAATTAAAAAAAAAAATTGTATTTTATTCAAAATCAACACCGGCCCTTGAAACTTAACTACACTTTATAGTATCGAAATCGTATGCTATATCAGCGTGTGTAAGGCACCCCAGTACAGAATTAACAAGTCCTCCTCATGATTTGCTCTAACATATAGGCTGAAGATGCGAAAGAATACCTTGGGACTCCACCCCATCAGAAACAACAAACCGATGGTTTGCTGACTTCGCACGTGTTCTTAGAGACCACGTTGTACCCAACACATTACTATTTACAAATCTATTACGATTGACTTTGCTACTGCTAAACATTTTTTCAATGAACTTCTTAATTATGCCTATTAATAATTTGATTTAGAATGTTTTGTTATATTTTTTTCTTACGGCTGAAGATTATTGTTATGTTCTTTGTTACAACATTATTTTCAAACTCACCACGACGGTAATGCGCAAACCAGAACTATGTAGTACCTGAGCAAGCAATTTTTTCATTAAAGTTTTTCCTGCAGGGTTCACACCCGGATGTATGATTGTGCACCATACGAGTATACTAAATATGGATAGAAAATTTGGTTTGGTAGTAGTGGCCCCAAATGAAGATCACCACTGAAATAGCTGTGAAAATTTACGCTTCATCAGCTGTAAATTTTTGCGCGACAAAATTTTAAATGTCTCATTTATTTTGAATTTTTTCCTTTTTTTGTGTTTGTTGACATGTGCTTTCGATCTGATTTTGAGTCTGACTCAAACGGTAGTCACAGTCGACAGTAAACGCAAAGGGCCAAATAGACGACGCAATTAGTAAACCCTACTTTTTTTATTTCCGCATACACTTTATACACTTTGGTACAATTGAGATTTGATGAAATACAGATATTTAGTTTATTTTCGTTATGTGAAAGGGATTTTTAGCGACTGCGGCGCACCAATTTTGCTCGTTGTTGCTATTGAAATCGCTCTAGCGGCCGCAAGAAAGCATAGCTTTGACGTTTTTTTCACGAATATGGAAAAGCATTACTTTTCAGCGGATTTATTTAGTACATATTGAAATAAATCAGGGTTGAACGGATTTCTTAGCAAGTTTAAGACTTCGAATAATAAATAATAATTTGTACAATCTAAATATTATTGCGCTCTGGAAATAACTACGTAGAGCTTTTAAAATGAAATTTAATAGGAATAGTGAACTTTTGAGAAAATTGATCAAAAGTAAGCAGTACATTTTTATACGCGCACGCAATTCTGTCACCAAATGAGAATTGTATGTATTATTTATATCAGCATCCTCGGCAAACGATAGCAAATTACCACTTTAATAAGTTTTGACTTTTTTCCATTTTTTTTAACTCTCCGTTGGGTACCCGGGTCTGGCCAGACTGGCTTTTTCGACTTTGGAAGTGAATTCAGGATAATTCTGTTATGGCTAACGGCTTCAGCTTCCGGGTAACTTCCTAAAATTTAATTTTCTATCGATTTATGGATATAACCTTCTAAAAATGATCTTCGAGCAGGATCTACATGTCAGACCCGAGTGCCCAGCCGAAGTAATTCGAAAGCCCGTTAAGATATACACGGACGGATCTTAAATGGACACCGGTGTAGGGTCAGGGTTATTTTGCGAAGAGCTTTCTTTTAGTGAATCCTTTAAACTACTGGATCCCTGTAGTGCTTTTCAAGCGGAAATAAATGTTATTCATCAAGCCTTAAAATGTTTAAAGATAAACAGAATATCATCAACGGATATCTGCATTCTATCGGACAGCCAAGCTGCCCTACGAGCCTTGGATGCATTCCAAACAACATCAAGAAGTGTCTTACGTTGTCGTCAATCTCTTAATGATATGGCATATACCAGGAAACTGCAGGGCAGACCAACTTGCAAGAGAAGGTACCTGTATGCCAGATATAAGTAATTTTATGGAGATACCTCTCGCAACTTGTAAGCTTCTCATTAAGGACGCACTAATCAGTTCTGCAAATCAAAGATGGATTAGCGTTAACACCTGTGAAATTGCCAGGCAAATATGACCAATGCTAAATCTACGTCTGTCCAAGAATATTAAAAAATTAAGTAGACTTCAAATCAGGACCTTAGTAGGGGCCTTCACAGGGCATTGTCTCATAGGAAATCATGCAAGGAAATAGGCGTTTACACGCATGATTTCTGTCGTAGCTGCAGAACTGAGGAGGAGTTGGAAACAATTCAACACCTTTTTTGCACATGTCCAGCTCTAGCCAGAATCAGGAACCGATTTTTAAAATCCTACTTCTTAACAAATATAGATAATGTCGAAAGCTCAGGATGGTTCAATATGGAGAGGGAAATGTAGCCCAGCCCCCACGGCTCACAACGGACCCATTTCGTGGTCTAAGTGGCATCGTTGTCGCTATGTGCGATGCGGCTGCCAAACCTAGCCTAGAAAAGGTGTACAACGGAGGGTTAATGATCATTATCTGTTTTTATAAAAGTCTAGCTAACAATACCACTAATAAACACCATTCGGAAGTGCGTAGGCCCGAGTCTCCGTGCATGAACATCAAATAATAGAAAACATTTTTCCTAATAGCGATCGCCGCTCGGCAGGTAACCCCACGAGAGTCATGAAAAAGCTCCTCATAAAAACACCATTTCTCGTTCAGAGCCGGATAAAAACTGTAGTCCCCTTTGTGGAACAACATTAAGACGCACACCACAAATATTATAAAAGGAGGAGCTCGGCCAAATATCTAACAGAAGTGTTCGCATCAATAATCACTTTCAAATTTTTTACAAAGATTAGAAAAATTCCATGAACTTTTCATATCCATTTCATAGTTTTTAATAAGAGTTTATAAAAAACTTGTTAGTACGCTTTTTATATACAAATCAAATTTTATATAATAAAGTACCAGTTTAAGGCTGCCCCCTTGTAAAGGTTGCTACCTGTAAAATTTCGAAAAAAAAAAAAAATTTCATAAAATGTTAAGATTATCCTTTAAGAATATGTCAAAAAATTTTCAGAACGTAAATTTTAGTATTTCGTATATTATAGATCGTCAACGACTCTATTCTTTGCGTTCGAGCTCTGGGAGAGGTTGAATTTTCATGTATTCAAACTTTAGACGCGTTTTTCTCAAAACTATATTTTTCGAATTGGCGTACACGATAACTCGAATAGTTATTGACCGATCTCCCTGAAATTTTGCACACATCTTTTTATGATATTACTTTCTATGTGAATTTAAAGTTTTCGAAAATAATTATTTCGAAGCAAATACGGGAGGAAAATTCGCCCCAAAATTCATTTTTTTTAAGCATTTCATTCAGCGAATTTTTTTCCATTTGTTTTTAATTCATATAGAAATTATGCCATTAATAAACAAAAAAAAAATGTTTGGTTTTTTGTATTCCGGTCACTGACGCCGATGCTACAATGCCCGCCGATTGAGAAGCCCCGCTGCGACCTTCCTGGAAAAATTGAGTGTACATCCGTCATTTTAATTGATTAAAATAACAATAAAAAAATTGATATTATTTTAATGTATAAATTAACTGTATGCACATTTTGAAAGAAGTATATGGACTTCTTCATTTAAAATAATTTTAAAGAAAATCAGGGAAAATATGGCCGTTCACAGGTATCTGTCCCCTTAAAGCTGCTGAAAATCCCGTTGATTTTTATAATTTTTTTTTCTGACGGTGTTGCGAATTTTTTCCACATAACAAATGATTCCAAAAATTACTGATCAGCTCAAATTACAACTTACCAAAATGTGTTTGGGTATATAATGTTCGGCGGTTGCCGTAGTCGATGGGGTTTTGCGTGACTACCATTAGTGGGTTCTAATCTCCGGGTATTAAACACCAAACTGATAGAAAACGTTTTTTCTAATAGCAGTCGCCCCTCGGAGGGCCAATGGTAACCTTATGAGAGTATTTCTGTCATGACAAAGGTACTCATAAAAAAGCATGAAGCAACACCAAAGGACATTAAAAGGTCAAATTTGATATTTTAGAGATAAATAACGTAAATGTTTGTTCTTTTGAATAAACAGGAAAAAATATGTTTGGTTTAATTTTTTAAAATTAAGCCACTCATTAGGTTAGATTAGGTTGAGCAGGTTGACTTGTAATCACGCATAGGCCATTCATAGCGATAGAATTCATTAGTTTTGTGTTCTGTATTTTGAAGTAGTTCACTGGATGGTGTCGCCTATATCTCTTACGAATTTAAAGAGAAATTTCCAACTTACTGCTGAGAAATCTTCCAATCCGTCAAACTGTGGTGCCCCAAAATATTTTAAGCGTGTTTTGAATAACGCAAGACATCCACAAAGGAGGTGCTTTACAGTTTCCTTTAAGCCCTGCTCCCTACATTTCCTGCATTCCTCGCTGTTCGCGATTCCTGTCTTATAAGCAAACGCTGCCACTGGGCTATATCCCGTCAGCACGCCTATTATAGTTGTACAATCCTTTCGTGTTAGTAATAGTAAATCGAGAACGACTTGTCATGCATCTTAGCATTTATATGGAGTCTCTTCAATGTTGTACTGAATTTTCGGACTATGTTCGTAGTATATAAAACTGTTCATATTGGCTTTGGTAGTTCGTTGACAAAATCCGAGGATAGAGAGGACTTGTTTTTCTCTATACCCTTTACTATGTCGTTCCCTTCAATGTACTTATGGCCTGGAATCCAATAGAAATGTAGCTTACAATTTTCGCTGCCAACTTTTCTACAGTCTCCCTGCCTCTGAAGAACGATCTTGGACGTTATACTAAATGTTGTAGTGCTTGAATGGCTGCCTGACAATCTACATATGTAAAAGCTAACTTTGGAGTTGGTCACAGTAGTAACACAAGTTAGGTCTGCTGCCTTTCCAACTGCGAAAACATCAGCCTGAAATACAATGCAGTGATGTGGAAGCTTATACGACTTCCTTAGGTCTAACTCTGGACTGTGTATCCCAGCGCCTACTCCACTAGACATTTAAGAACCGTCCGTATTAAAGTTCAGTGTATCTATGCGTTTGGAACTAAAGTCCTTACGCCATCCTTATTTTTCGATAGTAATCTTGAACTTTTTTCGCCTTTAAAAACCGGAGCTTATAGTCCATATTAGCTACATTGTTCCGGTTTATTGAGATATGTGCATAGGTCCTGTATGAGAGTTCGTTGAAGTTTAGTCTTTTGCAGATTTCGCTTTTCTACATACTGATCTTTCGGTGATAGGGGAAGTACGTATTCAAAGGCCGCCTTCGGAGTCGTTCTTAGCGCTCCCGTAATACAAAAGCAGCTAGTCACAGACTCTCTTTCAAAGGCGCAATATTGGAGAATGGCCAATCGAGAGTCGAAGCTTGGAGTTCTTTCCAGGTGTCACATTTGATATCTTTATGATGTAAAAGTCAATCAAATCAGGTCGTTTCAGCATATGAGTTGGCCAATAAGTTGGTTCTCCTGAGCTTAAAAAGTTGCTTTTGCTTTCCATTCTTGCATCGTAAAGACTGTGTTCGTTATTTATAAAATATTTATTTGTTAAGCCAAAAAAAAAAAAAAATCAACTGCTCCATATATTTTTTTAGTGCCCAGGATAACGAATTTCCAATATGATATGCATGCTAAGGAGTTGCACTAAAGCCCTGCTTCCTGTTTTTCACGCACAAACATTCTAGACCGAGCTTGTTCAAAGTAAATTTTTTTATAGAAGGCTTTTGCTCAAAAACTTTGTGCATTTATGTATTGTTAAATGGCTTGTGATTGAATTTGCCCATTTTGGCGTACACCGCCACAATTATTTGATTAAATATCGGCTTTTTGAGCGCGGAATAATTCACATAAATAATCTTTCGCGTTCATTCTAAGAGTGCAAACTTCAAGCTGGCTTGTCAATTATCACAGTATCAGTAGTTTTTGTACTTTTCATACATAATGTACATATGTATGTATGCGCAAAGCGACAGTGACACAGTTTAGTGCGCTCGAGCATGAATCATAAAAATCCCAGATATGACACAGCAACTTTAATCGAAAAAACATGTCACAAAAAATACGTAAGAGGAAATGCATATGCATGTACGTATGTATGTATTTGTATGCAAATATACGAGAAGAGGTCGAAAAGTGTGACGAATGAAATTAAAAATGAAATAACTTTTTCTTCTTGTTATACTTTGATTTGAACCTAAAACAGTTTGCAGATTTTTCATAAAATTTATTTACGTCATAAAAAATTAAAAATAATTTATCTAAGCACTCAAAGTAGGCAAAAATCTTATACTCATTGCTGGATATGAATATTATTCTGAAAGAGCCAGGGGTCAGCAGGGGTGGAGGTGACACTGCGTCACATAGTTATTCAACAATCAGCCAGGCGTATCCTATTGAATATTACTAGATAAGGTTTCGGTAAAGGAAAATTGATGTCATCTAAGTAAATGGAGATCATCAAAATCGAAAAGAAGTTCAGAATTGAACTGGACGAAACTGGAATACACCTGCATTTGAAAGGGAGCTCCAGGAGTATTTCTTGCACTGGTAGAAAGATGGCTCGAATACACCAGAAGGCATAGGCACTTGAATGCTCTGCCATTCTGTGGGATTAAGTCCTCACTGGTCCTTCAGTGTACTGAGAAATGGAATGTGTTTTGAATGCACAATTGTATCCTGTTAATTTTAGTCCCAGGACACAGGGGTAGAACTAGGATCGATGTAACGGACTTATTGGCAAGAAAGGCTGCGGCTTCATCAAACCCTTTCTTGCTACGGGACAATACTTCATCAAGGAGAAGCTTAGGAGTGAATAACTGAGGCTAAGGGAGGTTAGCTGGCACCAGGTGATATCCTTACTGTAGGAGTACAAACAAAAGCTGTTTAGAAAACTCATAATCCTCCCAAGGATAAAGTAAGAATGCTCACGGAAATTCTCACAGGACATTGCAGACTCCGCAGTCATTTGCGCAAGATTGGGTTATGGTCCAAAAATTTAACATTTGACCCCTATAAATTCGTTAACATACGAGTATATCGCTTCGACAGTGTCATCTGTTTTGCTTATCCGGCCCAATTATTTTCGTTGCTAGTCTGTAAATAAATAAATACTTGGCGCGTACACTTCGTTTACTTATTTGGCCCTTCAATTTGTGGCGTACGTCTTGATGTTGTTCCACAAATAGAGGAACCCTCGATTTTAAATCATTATACCTAGCTAAAACTTATTGCCGAAGCCGAGTGGACTATTATGAAACATACAGATGAGAAGTTCATTAAGAGATTTCGGTTGAAAAATGTCTTTGTTTTCCATTTTAAACCATTACGGAAAGAATCCAAAATATAGCAAAAGCAAAATCCATGCATTTAACTTTTTATTCTCAATCACTTCTTTTTATTCCTCCACCAAATTTAGAAGGACAACCTTTTCTTGAAGCTTGCAACCTTTTCTTACATTGAAGTTTTTGCGCCGTTTCTTCTTTTTATTGTGTATCCATTTCGGATTTTAACGACGCACGTACTTAAAATATTTTACTCAAAACCCTCGATTTATACCATTGGTTTATCTGAATACCTGATTTTGGGAGTTTGTTTTCTAACCTTCTTTAGTGCTGTCACTTAAATGAGTTAAAGAAGACCTAAGTTATCATTTGGACAAACTAAACTGCCTGTTTCATGATCTTCACATTAACAGGTAGTTGAGAATATGGTACCAAGAAGATCATGGAGGATATTTCAAATGGTTACAGTTGATAAGTCGATTATTTGTGATTTGTTTAATTTTTAAATGATCATTTCCAGAATAAGTTTTTCGCCTCTCTCAAAACTATATGAATGCCTAGTCTCTTTGTTTGCTAAAATTTGCCAAGCCATATATGATATTACAAACTATGTTTAACACGACTCCAACTACACTGGTAGCACTACGGAGCCTTGCGGTCTATGTGAGATCTATTAAGATCAGCCAAATAGAGACCCTAGTCTCAAAAACCTCGGTTGTAAAAAAATCCTTCCCATCTTCTCTGCAAGCGATTCCTTGTTAAGTGATCAAAGTAGTTTGGAAATGGACTGAAATTTTTTCTGAAAATTGGTTTATTTGTAGTGCTTGAGTATAATAAAAAGTGAAAAGTTTCTTTGAAATTTAACAATATAATAATTTTTAGATTTATTCAATGTTGAAAATTTTGGTATGGAGGTTTAAAAGAGAAATATCTTCGATTTTTTTCGAGATTTTAATATTTTCATAATTTAATTTTTATTTAAAGATAAACATTAGTTTTTTGTGAAATTTTTTGGTATTAATTTTTTGTTTAACATTTTTTTATTCAATGGTGAAAATTTTGGTTTAGACCGTTTTAAAATGAAATATCCCCCATTTTTATCGATATTTTAAAATTTTCATTCAAATAAAAAAAAATTCCAAACAAATTGTGCAAGAACATAAACAATTTTTTTTGAAAAACTTTTTTTGGGAAATTTTGATTCATTTACTTTTTTGTAAACATTGGTTTTTTTATTCAATGTTGAAAATTTTGATATGGAGGTTTCTAAAGTTAAATATCTTCAATTTTTTTCGACATTTTAATATTTTAATTTAAATACAAACACTTGAAACAAAATTGAATAAAAAATGTTGTTTGGCAAAAATTTTTACCAAAAAATAAATAAAATAAAATCTCCAAAAAGTTTTTCAAAAAAATTTTTATTTTCTTGTAAAGTTTTGTTGTAAGAATTTTTTTTTGGAAATTTTATTTTATTTATGTTTTTGTTAGCATTTTTTTATTTTGTTAAACATTTTTGCGAGACAACATTTTTTATTCAATGTTGATAATTTTAGTATAGAGGTTTTAAAATTGAAATTTCTTTGTTTTTTATCAACATTTTAACATTTTTATAAAATAATTTTTTTTTTATATAGCATTTTTATTTGTTTGCCATTTTTTTAATTTTTTGTAAACATTTTTTATATTTTTATTTTATTCAAAATTTTTGGGAAGCAACTTTTTTTCTCATTTGCAAAACAAATCCCTTCTCAATTTTTTTCTTATGTTTTCTTTAATAGCTGCGACTGTGCTCATACCTTTCGGGGACAGGTTCATAGTTGGATTCCAGTAACTTTTCAGTTATACTCAAACACCCACAGCGAGCCAGTGAAAACTACTGTGTTTGTTTGGTAGTCTACGTAGCGACGCTTCAATCGGTTTACAAACCTGCTAAAGCAGTATTTTGCACTGATTTTTCACTGGTTCGCTGTACGCATTTGAATATAACCCGAAAAGTTAATAAAAACCTGGCAAGTGGAATCTGGAAAACTAAAGAAATACCTCAGAGGGTGTTTTCAAAACTGACAAAAAAAAAAAAATGTTTGCCCCAGTAGTTGTAACAAAAACTAATTTTTTTGTAAATGTAAAATTAAAATAAATTTAAAAACAAAATTGTTTAAAAAGTTTTGTAAAAAAAAATTTTAAAAATTTGAAAAACTAAAAACATTAAAACTTGTCTTAAAAAAGCAGTTTGTTTCTAATGTTAAAAAGAAACGAATAATGTTTTCCCCAATAGTTGTAACAAAAATTAAAATTTTTAGCAAAAGTAAAAATTTGACAAATAAAAAATTAAAAACAAAATTCTTTGATGTAAAAATTTAAAAAATTAAAAACATTAAAAAAGTATTTTTTTAAAGTTATTTTGCCTTAAAAAAAGTAGTTTGTTTTTAATATTTAAAGGAAACGAACAATTTTTTCCCCAATAGTTGTAACAAAAATTAAAATTTATTGCAAAATTAAAAATTTGATAAAAAAAATAAAAAAAAACATTGTTTAAAGTACAAATTTAAAAAATTTAAGAAAACATTCTTAGAGTATATTTTGTCTTCAAAAAAAGACTTTTTTTAATGTTTAAAAGAACCGAAAATATTTCATATCCTTTGAAAAGTATAATTTTTTTTCAAACTTTTCAGCCTAGGTAGTGCTTATTACACTTAAGCCTGTAAATAAACCAATTTCCAAAAAAATTGTCTGCACTGCCCGAAAATGGTGGATCAATTGAAAATTAAAAAAAAAAAAAATGTTCACGTTTTAAAAAAAAATCTTTTTTTAATGTTTAAAAGTACCCTAAAAGGATGGATCAATTGAAAATCTAATTCTTTTAAGCTTTTTTCAAATTTTTTTCGCTTTTTTTTTAATTTCCAATTGCAAAACAAATTTTGTTTAACTTTTTTTAAATATTTATTTTTTTTTTTTTAATGTAATATATTTTACGTTAGAAACCTTTTTTTAAATTATCAATTTTTTTTTACTGCTTATTACACCACACCCTGGAAATAAACCAATTTTCCGAACAATTTACTACAATGCCCAAAAATCTTGGATCACCTGACGTGGAATATTTTATTTATTAGATGTAAAGTGGTTAAGTGTCCATCGCAGAGCTTATTTGTTTTTGTTGTTTTTTTTAAGGGAAATATTTCTTTATTTACTATTGACTTATTTATTTAGTGTTTTTGGTTCACTTAACAAAACTCGTGAATTAGTACTTTTCCGCTTTGCTTTTGTAATGGTTCATTGAGAGATGTGAATTGATTGCGGCAGAATAATATATTGTATACAAAAATTTTAATTTAATTAATTTCACACATTTTCGCTTCATTTCATTCAACAAGTAGTTTTTTGTTTTTTTTTTGTGAGCCTCAATAATTTGATCAACGCGAAAGCCAATAAATTTGCATAAATTACGCGCCTAACAAACGTTTAATAAATTTATGATGGGATGAGTTAAAACGTTACCTGAGCTACAATGCACTAAAGCATAAAATTTATTATGGGAAATACATTTGTGAATGGTTAGTTTTTTATGAACGCACTTTTTTCAATAAATTGTTTCTTATTTGAACCTTTTTATCTACTTAACCCGTTCTGGTAAAATTTGTCGCTTGTGTGTATACAAAATTTTTTTTCTAAATATTCTATAAAGATTTACTAAAAGAGTTAAATGTGTTCAACCACAGCAAAGAAATGTGTGAAAAATTATTTGGGAGTTGATATTAAAGCCCTTTGCGCCCCAGTTTGAGAGTTAAAACTCTGAGAGCCTGGCGTTAAGCAGAACCCTTTAGTTTAACCTTTCATTGTACTCCATCAAACCGGCTGCTGATTTCTTGTCTACTGCTCGAACCAGTGTTACGTTTGAGACTCTTTCAACTCTTCTTTGTGTACGCTAGATGTCGACGTGGAGGCCTGTATTTTGCCCTACAAAAAGCCCAGTATCTTAAAGGTTTCCAAGGACTGGGAATTGGGAAAGTAACCCACTGTGATCCGTGTGTGAGGTATCTTTGATTCCTCTGTGGTACACAGTGAATCACCCTCCCACGGATTCGCGTCAGTGATAGCCGCTTTAAACCAGTCCGTGGAAGCGCCATTCTTACAATGCAGCTACATGTAACCTGCTTTGTCGACCGCACCCAAAAATGCCGGTTTTATGTTTAGGTCTTTCTCCACTATGTGGATGTGATGACGGATGTGGTGGCACTGTTTGCTGTTTGTTTTGCTGCTGCTGTTGCTGTTATTACTGCGGCTTTGGTTGTAGATGGTTTATGTAGCCCGCATCCTCTGCCGCTTTGAACCCGGTGTAATGCTATCTGTCTTCCTTGCGGGCACGGAGAGCAGAGCTTTGGCATATGTCTCCTCTCTGCTGAGTACTTTTTAAGGAGGTAACTTAGCCTCTTTTTGCCTGCCCCGGGCAGTTTTTTAGGTTTTTTCGGCTGTGTCTGTGCCGATGGTGTGCTGTTTAGGTGTTTCAGCTGTTGAGGTCACATCTAAGCTGTTTGTCTGAGGCATTTCTTCCTCTGAAGTCCCGCCTTTGGAGTAAAGGGGAAAGGTGGGTCCGCTTCGCCAGTGCCCCTGTAGCGCATTAAGGCACTTATTGAAATGAAACCTTGCCTGGATGATCCAAGTTCGCATATTAACGACTAGATACCCCCTAACCTCTCATCCATCGGCATATGCTGTTTCGCCTTAGATTGGGATTTATGTAGAACTTACTCTTCCTAGATTTTAGTCACCTTCTTACGACAGGCATACCTTACCTCGGTCAAATTCTCACCCCTGGCTTTCTGGGGTCCACGATCCACATAACTTTTGGGATGATGCCAGCACAACCTGGACATTTTTTTCGGGAAGTCAACGACTTCTGGGAACGAATTTAGTTCTTCACTCTGCTTCTTTAATGACTTCACGAGCATTCGTTTATCACTAATTAGTGTTTATTTATCGGCGTTCACACCCTGAATGTCTGGCCGAGCTTCTACTTCCATTTGCGGTGTGTGTTTTGCTGTTTTCCCACAAATAGAGCTTTATTCCGCTTCCGAATGACAAAACGATTTTTTTATGAGGATCATTTTCATTGTAGAAATACTATTGGAGACTTGCCATTGCCTACCGAGGGACGACAGTTATCCGAAAAAACTTATTCCAGAATTTCATTTTTCTTGCTCGGAGACCCCCCTTTCACCACCTAATGGTAGTCACGCCCAAATCCATTCGGGTACACCGGCCGCGAAGTCTTTATAGAAGCGACTTTTAAGCAACATTTTCTTTAGTCTAAAATTTCGAAAAACTGGCAATCTCTTCAGCAATTTCATTTCCTTCTATGTTCCTATGTCCTAGAAACAAGCACAGAGAAATGTTATCTACCCACCCAAGATATTTGATATGTGCCTTACAGGTGTTGATCAGTTTGGATCTGCACCACGATTCCGTCAGAGCCTTGATCGCAGCTTTACTGTCGGAAAAAATGTTAGTATCTCCCTCGATCCCACGTTCCCCAATAATTCTGCATGCCTATAGGATTGCGAAGACTTCTGTCTGAAAAACATTAGCAGCACTCGACAGTGTTAAAGAAATAGATAAGTTGACTGATTTAGAAAAAATCCCTGCTCCGACTGCCGATTCCATCTTGGAGCCGTCAGTGAAGTCAGAGGTGTACAGATTTTACACTTGCTTTACTCCTGCCTACTTGAAAATATTGCCTTGGAATGACCCTCAAACTCCTGTTTGCGAATAGAGAGATCTGTACAAAGTTCAGAGAAATGCGGTGTTAACTGCCTAAAATGCTACCAAGTCGCTTGAAAGATTGCCTCCAAAACCAACCAATCTCTTTTAACCTGTTTGTACTTTGAGCAGCGATGGAAATAACGTGAAAGTCTATGGGAAGTTAGTGCAAAACTACATTCAGGGCAGCAGTGGGACAAGTTCTACACGCACCGGTGATGCCAATGCATGCAGTCTTTTGCACCCTCCACAGTTTAGTGATATTATAGCCCTTCCGAAGAGCTTTGCACCAAACCAGGCCTCCGTACGTTAAAATTGGCAAAACAACTGCTTACATCCAAAGAACGACTTCTGGCTTAAGCACTCGAATACAGATTTGCAGAAGTAAAAAGCTAGGCAAGCCTTCTTTACTCGATTTTCAATGTGTAGTTTCCAGTAAAGTCAGGAGTAATAATTAACTGCTGAAGAAAGAGAGAAAACGTGGTTTTATAGTCTGGGAAGTCTAAAGTGTGAAGGTATATAGTTTTTATTTATTTTCTGGTTATAGCATCACCTCCGTTTTATCAGAGTTGAATCTGTGGCGCAACTGGCACCCCAGCGACTAAGTACAGCCAATAACCTTTCCAAGATCTCAACTATGACTGAGGGAAACGGTCCCAATACCATTAGGATCAAGTCATCGGCGTATGTTACTACCTTAACGTTGAGTTAAGGGTGCGTCTTATTAACTTAGTCAGAACTTCGTCAATAGCAACTAGACAAACACCACCCTGCGGCGTGAATAACATTTTCTTATTGTAATAAAAAAAATTATTTTGAGTAATGAAAATCCTTGAACTGTCCTTTACCCGCTCCATGTCTGTTTGTATAATGCAGCTGTCCTCTACAGGCTTGAAATCGTGCAGAGCAGCCAAGTACTTTGTGAAAGAACCAAACAGGAAAATAGTGAACTTTCTCCTAAAACTCAGCAGAAAGGACCTGAGAGTAGTGGTGGGTGTAATCACAAGGCACAATGCCTGTGGTCAGCATATGGCTGCCATGGGTGTCGTCGACAACTGTAGACCATTTTCTCTGTAACTGTCCGGTGTTTTCCAGACTAAGGATATTGGGTTCAAATATACTGAGTATGGATAAGGGTCTCTTTCGGATCTCTTAAGATTCATCAATTAATCCAAGAGATTTGTGGAAGAGTGACCTCAAACTAATGTTTCCGTCTTAACACCCAAATTCTAGCTTTCCCATCTCTATTGCTTCTACTGAATTCTATCCGGGTGTAGTACAATGGTTTCCACACTGAGTGCTTGGACTTGTCCAACCCCCCACAAGTGTAATCTAATGCTGCAGCTGTCTAGTTCACGGGTCTCAAATATGATTCCAAAAATTATAAATCTTTCGGTAGGCTGATTCATTTTGCGCCACCGTGTGTTTTTTTTAGTAAAATATGCTGAGAGAGTAGATAAAATTTTTGCATCAAAAATAAAATTATTTTAATTTTATTGAAAAAAAGTTCAGTACCCACATTATTTGCCGGATCTGTGCATAACAAAAAATGACTAAAATTGTCAAAAAACTGTCAAAAATCCATTTTTAAGTTAATTATTGGAGTTAACGGGCATATTTCTTGCTTGAAGTCACACGAAAAATCACAGAAAAATTAAAAATTTTTCAAGTAAGTAAATTTTAATTTTCCAAATATTATATTTGATTAACTTTTTTCAATAAAAATACGTGAAATACTCGTTCATGCTGATTTTTACGATTAAGGGCTCCCGCTGGCCTATACTCCAATGGCTTGAATGGACTGGTATACAGAGTTTTTACTTTCATATTTATAAGAAAAAACCCAGTTTATTATAATATTATATACTTCCTATGATTACTAGTTTTATATTCAGCGGAAAAAGGTCAAACGATGCACAAAGTTCCCGAAAGGGTTAAGCATCCGCGAGCAATAATTGCGGGCATTTTTAGTGACCTTTTTTTGCCATTCTCATAACAATTAAACTTTATTGCTACTATAACAACCATTTGTAGCCAAGTGACGTTTTCTTTTTTTGTTTTTGTTTTTGTTGTCGTTCAATGCATTCACTCCATTTACATCTTCATTCATACTCAGGCAGTTTTTGTTGCTTGTTTGTTAGTTGCAAGATCTTCGAACTTACAGTATGCAAATTGTAGCAGCGAACGTTTAGCATAACAAATTGAATTAAACTCAGCGATATAGGGGCTTTCAATAGGGTAGTAACATAACTTTGGCAAAAGGCAATAATATTAGAAGTTGTGGCGCATGAAATGAGCAATGGATTGCATTATAGGACAAGATTTCTAAGTGAAATTTAGCACTCTGTGATCTGGGAGTTGTTTAACTCTTGCGAATACGGGACTTGGAATAGACTGATTTTGCGAAATTTTTGGTATGTTGAGCGGTGAAACTCAGGTAAAAAAGGCCAGTATAGTTTTCTACTCCTGAATATCTATGCGCGGCAAAAAATGGGGACTCAAGCCACAGGTCGTGCTGTGGATGTACAACATAATGGTTCTGCCAATTTAAACGTATGGATTCCTGAATTGGTGGGAAGCTCTTCGGAAGGGTTTTAATATCACTAAACTATGGAGGGTGCAAAGAACTGCTTGTAATGGCATCAGCGGAGTATGTAAAACTTCCTCCACTGCTGCCCTGAGTGTCGTTTTCACTAACTTCCCCTTGACTTTTACGTTATTTCCATCGCTGCTCAAAGTGCAATCAAGTTAAAGAAGGTTGGCCTATGGAGGCAATCTCTCAAGGAGCCTGGTAGCATTTTTAGGTAGTTAACACCGCATTTCTCTGAACTTCGTAAACTTCCCTATCAGCAAACTGGAGTGTGAGGGTCGTGCCGAGGCAATTCGTCCAAGTAGACAGTATTGGAACGAGGGAAAAATCTGCAGCGAAGCTTGCAGCTCTGTCTTCACTGACGGTCCCAAGATGGAATCGGCAGTCAAAGCAAGGGTTTTCTCTAAACCATCCAATTTATCTATCTCCTTTAAACTGCCGAATACTGCTAGTGTTTTTAAGGCAGAAGTCTTTGCGATCCTACAAGCATGCAGAATGCTTAGGAAACATGGGAGCCAGGGAAATATTAACATTTTTTTCCTGATAGTCAAGCCGCGATCAAGACTCTGACGACATCGTGGTGCAGATCCAAACTGGCCAACTCCTGTAAGACGTAGATCAAATCTATCGGGTGTGCAGGTAATATTTCTCTGATCTAGGTTCCAGCACATAGAAACTTGTAGCAAAATGAAGTTGCCGATAAGCTTACCCGGAAGGTATCGACTGAATTGGTCTCAGAGACTTCCTACCCGATCATCGGCATCTCCCTGACTGTTATAAAAGAGGAATCACACAGCTTAACAGATGTAGCTCCATTTCATCGTGTGCTATTTCAAAAGTCCTTTGGTCCCAGTAGAATAGACCCAGGATGCAGAAAGTCTTAAGGACTCCACGCCATTTAAATTCTCATAGCTGTGTTTACCTAGGGTTACCATTGCAGAAGCTGTGGGGGCCTTTCAGAGAATGAGACTGTTGAGCACTTTCTCTATAAAAGTCCAGGCTTGGCAGCCAGACTATTAAGGCCAGTGGGTGCTTCTTTCTTCGCCAACCTAAATCCCATCAATCTTCTCCATTATATCAACAGCACTGGCTCCCAGTAGATATATTCCTGTTGCAAGTCTCATAATGCCATCAAAACGGCGCTTTAGTGCTGCTTGGGAAGTCCCAGACTGGTACTTCAACTATTCCACCTACCTACCTGCCTGAATATTTCTTTCTCTCACTTATGCAGTAACATGGAATAGTGAATAAGCTGGACCGAATTCGCGCACTACATCACTCACAGCCTGTCTGGTGGCATGATTATTATCACCGACTTAAAGTGCTTGAAATTGCCAGCGCTGAGCCACGTCAGGAGCGATTTCTTCCAACTCACTGGCGAACTGCAGACTTAAACCAAGCAATCATTGAATCTAGCTGCTTACCAACAGGGCTCGAACTACATGCACCGATGATGGCCCATCACTACCTTTACAAGCTCTCGGCACTGGAGGCCAATCAACACGACCTGCAGCTGAAGAACTTCAGCTCCTCATTTCCTGGATCTGTCGTTAAACGATTTTGTTGACTGTGATTGGTGGTCAAACTATGTATCAGAAAGCTGATATAACAAGAATAAATTAAAATTGTTATCACAAATTTTATTGATAATTTGAAACGATTACCAAATGTAATTCGTTTGTGAACTTGACCATTATAAAAATGTAAGTATTGTCTTTGGTTATGTCTTTGATGACGTAAAAGTTATAAAAAGGCTTAAGTGTGCTTTCCTATTTCTTCAAGTACAAAATTGTTGTGTCCCTATTTAAAAACCCGTTACATATATATAACCAATATAACTGGTGCATGAATCATTTTCTAGGTGCATGGCCGAACTTCTTCTAGAACTTCTGCTGTGCATTTAAATGTTGCTGTTCTGTGAATGGAAGGGCTTACACTTTTATGTCGGTTCCGAGCGCTGAAGGGTTTTATGAGAGTTTATCCATGTCATCAATGCACTCGTGGCATACCATCGTCTGTCGAAAGGCAATTTGAAAATATCTTTCTCTGGTATTAGAAAAGACCTTTTGCCAACATTTCATATTTACTGTGCACAAAGATATTCGAACCCAGATCCACTCTCATGGTAGCCACGCACAAATCTACTCAACTGCATTGACTCACTAATACTTAAGCAAAAAATTAAGAAAGCGAACGGAAAATTATTGTATGAAGCACCGCCTGCCCTCACTAATAATAAGATCACATGGAAGAAGAGTCAAACGCTCACAAAATACAGCAACGATTGTGCAGCAAATATGCATAAATTTCTAGGTTTAATTGTATGCAATGACAAACCGAAATGGAGTTGAAGTGAGCTGAAGAAATCAATTACAAACGAAATGGCAGCTGCTGCTCTGGCAGTTTAGGTGGTAATTTGCATAAGACTTTTTTATTGCTTCATTGAATAAGGCCCGATATGAATACTTTTAGATGCTAGAAAGGCCCATGAGAATTGTGCCACAAACTAAATTTGATCTGGAAAACATTTTTTCTTTAAGATATTTAATTTTTACATTTTTTTACTTTTACCAATTTTATTGCATAAGGGCCCCGAATATTAGAAAAAATTTCTCAGTTGTTTGGCTATCGAAAATTGTTCGTTGTAGAAAAGTTCGAAGAAGTAATTTTTTTGCTTATGAGAGTTAGCTTTAATATTTTGCGACTAATAATGAAAACTCTCTCTCTCTCTTAGCTTCACAGTCTGTGGTGGACCATAGCTTCATCAACAATCCTCCTCCAATTCTGTCTCTCTCCTTTGCCTCATTTCTCCAATTACGAACTTTCGTCGCTGTTATGTCATATCAATAATTATTTAAGAGGGTTAACCAAAACCCCACGGGTACCATAACGCTCTAAGAAAAATTTCTAAATACTTTCCTTTGATTTCGCATTACTTGTAAAATATTGCATTTCTAATCCACGTGCTCTTCATCACAATTTTATCTGGTTTCAAGGCTTTCGCAGAATAGTTTCGATAAGAAAACTCAATGCGAAAGAAGGCTGTGTGCATGGAAGAATTAATGACATAATTTAGTTTTGCGATATGACGGCTGCTAGGCAGTATTTTTCTTGTTTAATTGTTTTGCAGATATATTTACATATATACTTGTACATATGTATATTGAAGCACATTCAAGTACAGCATTGTGAAAAACCTGAGACACTTTTCCTGCATTTGTGTAAATTTTTTTTTAAAGTGCATAAAAACTGTGCTTCTGCAGCAAATTTAGTGCAATTTCTGCACTC